>JAJOOO010006074.1:0-85806 GCA_029582685.1 Solanum piurae
AAGCATTGAGACATGAAACACCGAATGAACTGTTGAAAGCTCCTGAGGTAGCTCTAACTCATATGCAACTTGGCCAACTCTTCGAATAATCTTATATGGCCCTATGTAGCGTGGACTCAACTTTCCCTTTTTACCAAATCTCATTACCTCTTTCATTGGCGATACTTTCAAGAACACCCAATCTCCTATAGAAAACTCTAATCCTCTTCTTCTAACATCTGCATATGATTTGTGTCGGCTTTGAGCTGTTGCTAGCCGTTGTTGTATCACCTCAACTTTTTCCATAGCTTGAAGAACAAGGTCTAGTTCAAATAAAGCAGTTTCACCTACTTCAAACTAGCCAATTGGTGATCTGCACTTCCTTCCATATAAAGCTTCATAAGGTGTCATTTTGATACTAGAATGATAACTATTATTGTAGGCAAACTCAATAAGTGGCAAATGATCATCCCAGCTACCTTTAAGGTCTAAGACACAAGCTCGAAGCATATCCTCAAGTGTTTGGATTGTGCATTCTGCTTGACCATCCATTTGAGGGTGGAAGGTTGTACTTAAATTCACTTGTGTTCCCAAACTCTTTTGGAATGATTTCCAAAACTTTGCAGTGAATTGAGATCCTCGATCAGATATAATAGAGATTGGAACCCCGTGTAACTGAACTATCTCTTTAATATATAACTTTGCATACTCTTCAGCTGTATAATCAGTCTTAATTGGTAAGAAATGTGCTGACTTGGTGAGTCTATCAACTATTACCTATATGGAGTCAAACTTACGAAACGAGCGAGGCAAACCAGTGACAAAATCCATGTTGATCTGTCCAATTTCCAAGTTGGAAGCTCTATACACTACATATAACCTCCCGGCTTTTGGTGCTTTACTTTGACTCGCTGGCAGTTTGGACATTGAGCCACAAATTCTGCAATGTCCTTCTTCATATCCCCCCACCAATACACTCCTTTCAAGTCATGGTACATTTTAGTTGATCCCAGATGGATGGAATATCTTGAATGATGTGCTTCTGTCATTATCCTCCTTCTTAGCCCATTAACATTAGGTACACACAATCTGTTTTGACGACAAAGTACTCCATCTTGTGTAAGCTCAAATCCCTTTGTCGTACCTTGATTTACCTTCACCTTGAGTCGTTGTAGATTAAGGTCTTTGAACTGCTTCTCTTTCACCTCAACTACTAATGAAGATTCTGCCGCATTATGCACTACAATTCCTTCTTTTGGGGTTTCAAGAAGACGAACTCCCAAACTAGCTAGTTGACGTAGATCCTTCTCCATCCCTTCTTTTTCCACGGTCTTCTCATTAATACTTAATATTGTCTTGCGGCTGAGAGCATCGGCTACTACGTTTGCTTTCCTTGGATGGTATAGTATATCAACGTCATAATCCTTTATTAACTCTAACCATCTTCGCTGCCTCAAATTCAGATCCTTCTACTTGAAGATGTATTGAAAATTTTTATGGTGTGTATATATGTCAATGTGAACCTCATATAAATAGTGATGCCATATCTTTAAAGCAAATACAACCGCTGCTAGTTCAAGATCATGTGTTGGGTAGTTTCTCATGTGGCCGCAGTTGTCTTGAGGCATTAGCTATTACTTTACCATGTTGCGTGAGTACACATCCTAAAACAACCCCTGAAGCATCACAATATACTGTATACCCCTCTGTGCCTTCCGGGAGTACTAATATAAGTGCGGAAGTTAGCCTACTTTTCAACTCTTGTAAGCTTCTTTCACATGCATCATTCCACTGAAACTTAGCTACCTTGTGTGTTAGCTTAGTTAAAGGTGCAGAAATAGAAGAAAATCCTTCAACAAACCTTCTATAATAACCTGCCAACCCTAGGAAGCTGTGAACCTCTGTGGGTGTTGTTGATCTTGGTCAATCTTTCACGGCCTCTATCTTTTGTGAATCAACCCTTATTCCTTCATCAGATACAATATGACCCAAGAACGCCACTGATTTTAACCAAAATTCACATTTGGAGAACTTGGCATACAACCACCGATCATGAAGAACTTGTAATACCTGTCGTAAGTGATTTGCATGGTCCTCTTCTGATCTTGAATAAACCAAGATATCATCTATAAATACTATCACAAATACATCCAAGAATGGATTGAACACCCTATTAATCAAATCCATAAAAATTGTCGGTACATTTGTTAGCCCAAATGACATAATGAGAAATTCGAAATGACCATACCGTGTTCGAAAAGCTGTCTTGGGTATATTCTTCTCCTTCACCCTCACTTGGAGATAACCTGTTCTCAAGTCAATTTTTGAAAAGTACTTTGCACCTTGTAACTGATTAAACAAATCATCAATTCTGGGGAGGGGGTATTTATTCTTAATTGTCACTCTATTCAATTGTCGGTAGTCGATACACATTCTCAACGGGCCGTCCTTCTTACGTACAAATAACACTGGTGCACCCCATGGAGACACACTAGGCCTTATAAACCCCTTCTCTAACAAGTCCTTTAATTGTTCCTTTAATTCACGTAATTCTGTCGGGGCCATTCTATACGATGGAGTACAGATAGGTTGAGTGTCTGGAATTAAATCGATACCAAACTCTACTTCTAGTTCTGGGGTAAATCTGGACAAGGAATTAAATTTGAGACTATACTCTCTCACACTAATACCCCCTTGGTGAAGATTTAAGAACTGATCTGTGCGGGCCTCTCGAATCTCCAATGGCAAATAATGATCAAGAAACGCCTTTTCAAATTCTTTCCAAATAGGTGGAGGTGCATCTGTACTCTTAGATTGCTTCCAAGTTTTATACCATAATATAGCCACACCCTTTAATCTATATGTTGCTAGCTCAACAGCTTCTTTACAACTCACGTGTATACCATCCAAAGTTCGTTGGATTTGATCAATAAAGTCTTGCGGATCTTCATTAGGATCTGACCCGGTGAATGATGTAGGGTCCAAATTAAGGAAATCATGTATCCGCGTGCTAGCTGCCCTATCTGCACCACCAATACCCGCAACTGGGCTTCCTTGCCTTTGACCTTGGCCAGGAACTATAAGAGTCAATAATTGAACCGCATTCCTCAAATATTTCTCGGTAACATTATTAGTGGGTTCTTGAGGTGCTGCTTCCCTCCTTATATCTTCTGGAGATGGAGAGCTCGGGGAAGTCTGTGATAGAGACTCATCTTGAGCCTCACTTTGAACAGCTTGATTAGGTGGTGGTTGGCTAGTCCCTTCTTGGGTAACCACATCTACTCGCTTACCTGTACTTTTACTCCTCGTAACTGGCATCTTTGTTATAATAAAGCAATTCAGAAGTTAGATACAATTCTCCTACAACATTGGTTCTATCGCACGATCTAAGAAATGAAAGAAAACAAATAATTCCTACATGTCTCATAGCTTCCGGTTATAAATGTGGTGCACAACACATCCATAAGCAAGAGTCTACACATACACGGCTTTGTAGACTCCCTAGGATGACCTGCTCTGATACCACTTTTGTCATGCCCAAAATCCCATTAAGGCGAACTGGGACCCATTGCCGAGAAGGCTCGGGAGGACCAACCTATAATCATGCTCTATCTATAAACATTTAAATGTGCTGCCATAGGGGATAATATGTTTTAATGAAAGTAGACAGTATTAACAAGCCAAAAGAAAGTGCACATGACTTGGCCGTTGGGGCCATGATGTCTAAGACATGAGGCACAACCACACTTCACTATACCTAGTCTACAAAGCCCCTAAATGATAACATTATGGGGTTAAGGTCGGGACAGGCCCCACCTTACACTCAACTACTATACAATACCAAAATACATGTTGTAGACTCGGAAAGCCCCAAATCAACCTGGAGCTCACCAATAGCCGCCGGATGTCCTGTTCTCCTACTGGGGAGATCTACAAGCTCCCGTACCTGCAACATGAATTGCAGGTCCCCCGAGAGAGACGTCAGTACGGGAAAATGTATTGAGTATGTAAGGCATAAAGTACTGTATGTGAAATAAGAACTCAAATGAAATCATATACCAATGTAAGGATACAAGACCACCTTTTCTCATATTATGGAATCAGGTACTTTATATTCTTTTCTTTACTTTATCATTCTTTACCTTACATTCTATGCATAGTATATAATAGAAATGACCAGCTGATCAGTGGTAGACATATAAATCGGGATCGACCCATGCTAGGTTTTCATTTAACCCCTGGGATACCACCCGTAATATTGGGATCGACCCAAGCTAGGTGATTCTTCCACACCTTGGAGACCACCCATCAATAAGCAGATTCATTTAATATATTTCCATTAGCATTTGAGATGATTTTTTTGGTGGTCATAGCATTTTGAGTTGTGGGATTATGTAGTCAACAAGTGACGTGTAATAATCATATAATGTAAGAACAACAACGTAGAGAGTAGTTACACAATTAATGAAATGCATAGGAGCTGAAATAATATATGGACCTCACAATACACCATTTTAGGCCTACGACCACCCAAGTAAAGTGTAGCCTAAACTAGCAAAAAGATTGGCCTTTGATAAATAGCTACACTTTTGGACTTTAAGCAACGCTTTTTAGGGGGTGGCCTAAAGAAGCGTAACCTTTGACATTAGGCAACACTTTTTAAATGTCGCCATCACAGCTACACTTATAAAGCGTAGCCAAAGAGGTATAAGGGCACGCTTTGTAGCGATGCATTAGAGACACCTTTTTCTTATTATACTTCACTTAAAAGCGTTCCCTTTGCTTTGTTATTGGTCACACTTAAAAAGTGTTGCCTTTGCTTTATTATTGGTCACACTTAAAAAGTGTTGCCTTCTATATCTCATCTAGAGCAACACTTATAAAGTGTAACTTTTCTTATGTACAAGATAACATTGGACGTCCTACAACAACACTTTTGAAGTGTGGCAATGTTATGTAGAATTTTGTAGCCACAATTTTTTATTTTTAAGAATAATAATTTTTATTTGCATATATTCAATAATCACATAATTAAATATACAAGTGATCTAAAGCACAAAATTAACTAATAATTAAATCGAAGCTATATATTTCAAATAAACTTCGAGAAATATGTCTTGTATAATCAATACTTAGAAAGTGATTGCTTAAAGATCTCTACTATCAATAAATTCCACAAAACCAAATGCATTCAAACATATATGACAATAGTACAAAAACTCTTCATCGTTCACTACAATAGATCGAGTTTACTTCTGGCTACAATTCAAATTCAATTACCGGCATTTTCCTGCACATTCAAAATAAAATTATAAGCTAGTGAAATAAATCATGTATTTAATATGCTTAGATTCATAGTAAGCCAAACCAATTCATAAATAGGAATGATGAAAAACGAGAAAGGTGTGAAATTTTTTACTATGTATGAGATACAACTAGTACAAGTTCTATGATGATATTATTTTATTAGTTTATATTCTGACCTGGGAACCCATGTTCTCTTTTTCTTCTTTGCCTTTTATTGGCTTCTGTTTCATGCCCTTTTCTTTCCTTTGTTTCTTCTTCTTATTTTTGGTTTGTTTTATCCCTCCAAGCTGCATACAGATGCGAAATATAATTTTAAGTGCATTTCCTCGCAACATGAGGCTTCCTGATCAATCAACTCCCAACTTAAAGGTAATTAGTTTTGTGAATCTTATTCACATTTTTCTTTACTGTTGTCAAGTTTGACAATGAACTCTTTTTTGGTGTCTATAGATTGATCTACTCGCAGAGATTAGTCACATAACAACAAGCCAGCTGATGAAGAATAGAGAGGATGGAAACAACAGTTCACAATACCAGCAGCACAAAAAACAATGAAATAACAACAAGCCAGCTGATGAAGAATGGCAGACTCAGAAGAGGAAAGCTTACATGCCAGTTCAACATAGCATGGACAAACCAAAATCTCCTAAGGAAACATTGTAGTAGCAGTAGACTCATCAGACAGGTATGACTACTAATTCTGCACTCCCTACTTCAAATAATTTCATTGAGCTTTCTATATAGATCAACCAAACAATCAAGAAGGAGCTGAAAATCAAAATTCAAAAAATAAGGATACAATGGAGACACAAATTAATAATAAGTCAACCACTGACTTACGTTCCACAGCCAACCAATTGTCAAATAATTCTGAAAATCAAAGCAAAAGGATCACATGTATTGACTCTACTACTCCCCTACCCCAGAACCCCCCTGTTAATTGTTTGGATGAGGCTGTTGAAGTTATTGGAGGGTTGGAAGGAGGGTATCAGGAGAACACAACTAATTTACAAGATGGGGTATCCAAAGGGGGCAGTATGTCTCATGCTGGCATGAGAACACTCAGATTGACCATAGTCTAGACCATAGAGCCTCTGCTACCCCTCAGCATCACATTCAGAATAAACAACAAGTTCCAAACAGGTCTCATATTAATGCTACAAGTCAGGGTCAAGTGCAGAAAATTCAAGACAACAATGATAATATTTCAGGGAGGCAAGTTCTTATTACTCTTACCAGTGAAACAAAGAAGAAGGATCATCCAGACCCTACAGGTGATAACAGTCAGCAAAATGGGAAAGATAATGATCAGACTCCTTCCAACAACAAATCAAAAGGTAAACCAACCAAGAAAACTAAAACCATCTCTCACAACAACCATCATAGTTCAAAGCAATAAAACAACAGGGGGAAAAAGTACACAACTACAACCCAAAATCACTAGAGTCCTCCTTCAACACAATATAACACTCATACAACTAAAAATATAAAAATATTTAGGTATAGAAGCTGAAGGGAGACAATGAGTGACAAAAAAAAAGTACAGACTGAACTTTCAAAGATTCAAGATAGTAAACTAAGTTCAGAAATTCTTTACCAAGAACACCAGCTCAACTAGAAGAAAAACAATATGCACACTATTAAAAGTTTTTGAATCCTCCACAAATGTTTTTGAATGTTGATGATACTACCAAGGAAAAATAAGTAAAATTAATAGGATAGACACAATTAAGAAAGAAAGTAAATAAATAGAATTCAAATGATTAAAAGTTAAAGTTTTGTGAGTGAATTTAGAGCTTTAGAGCTTTTAGAGTTTTTTAAAACTAAGTCCAAAATTTTACAATCTCATTCTTGTGCACACCCAATCAGAGAAGTATCAAACATCTAATATCATGTTTAAATATTCAAGCAAGCATTCCTATGATCCTATAATAGATATTCGATCAACACATTATGAAAGTCGCTTTGTATTAGTAATACAATAATTTTTTTAATTTGTTGTCTTAGTAATACAACAGTTTCCAAATTTCACATTGTATTAGTGACACAACGGTTTTTTAAATTTTCTCTATATCATTGATACAACAGCATATACAAAGCAAATTGTTGCATCAGTGATACAGAACGAACTTCAGAAACTCTTGTATCACTAATACATAGAGAATTTCAAAACTGTTGTATCAGTGATACATGGAGAAATGTATTTTTTATCCTTCCCTTTTGTGGTGAATGTTCTGTGAGTTTTTCAGCTTCTCCACATTTTGATTCAACTAGTTTTGTAAAGCCCTTGGCGGGTAAGCATATGAGAAATGGAGAACACATGGTAGGTTTTGATTGCTGATTGGGAAAAAAAGAGTAAGAAATGCTAAAAGGCGGGTCTATTTTGCTGGCTATTGAAGTGCAGGAAAAAGAGTAGAACCAAAGGAGAAAATGAAATGAAGGACAATCAACTTACAAGAGAACTGCAGCAGGTGAATAACACAGTCAAGGATACTTCAAAAATACAACAAAGGAAAGAATCACATGACCAAGGGGATCAGTGGCAGACACAGAAGAAGAAGCAAAATAAGCATCAAGAACAGGCCAACCCTAAGACTGTGTGGAAACCTAGAGACTTGCAGCATAAAGAAGGCATGGAGAATCAACAAAATCCAGCTCAGGCAGGTATGACACTCAATGTTCCTACTCACAATAATTTTACTGGTTTAGATGTGCAGGAACAGGTTACAAACAGCCTATATGGTCTGGATACCAGCAATAAGACATTAACCAAGGAGGATCAAACATCACACGATCCAGGTAAGCTAGCTAATTCAACAAGTAGTCAAAATGAACAGCACTCCCAAAAGAATCAAAATGCAGGAATTTCCAATAACATGGAACCTGTTATTGATTTAAGGCTCCCCTTACCCTATAACCCTACTATTATTTCTGTTGAGACTGTTGAGGTTATTGATGGAGTTTTTGGAGGGATGGGTGGAGGGATGAAAGAGACACAAACTAATATGCAGGAAGGAGAAACCGAAGGGAGGGATTTGCCTAATGTTTTGCAGGAGGGGGAGAATACAGACCAGCTTCAAGTTCCTATTATACATCAAGAAAGTAAGCATCAGGCCTCCCACCAGCTTGATATTGGGAAGATTTTACAGGGCTTAGGTAAGGAAAATCCTTATGCTGGAACCAGTGCTAGACAACAAGAGAAAAAGGGACTGTATAGTCAGATTCCTCAGAAAGATGCAGGGAACAATCCTAAATCGATTACATGAAATGAAGAATCAAACTTCTAAACTAGCATGTAATGTATTGGTTAGTTACTTGTTTGAAGTCAAGGCATATTCACTGTAAGAAAATCGATTACATGAACTAAAACTTCTGGACGATTTCAGCCCTTATCGGCTTATAAGCCTAATAAAAAAGAAATTCTCAAGTGAAGAATCAGCCCACTTATACTTATTTAGTGATTACGAGCTACACTCCCAAAAATCAACTGATGAAGCTAAAATACGAGCTACACTCCCAAAAATTGTATCAAAAACACAAGAATATCAAAACCCTAAAACTAAAATTTAGGACTTTCAAAGATAGAATTTGTTACCTGATAAACCCTACTCCAACAAAGTCCTATTTTCAGCGAGAACTATTATGTAAATCGTGTCCTTCAGCGAGAGATCTTCAGCTGTTGAGCTCTTCAGCTAGAAATCTGTCTGAAATCATGTTCTAGCTTGAATTCATCTTGCCAACAACCCCAAAGTAATCAATTCCTTCTTATTCTCCTCTTCTAAACACAAAACAAAAAATCAATCAATAACAAGAAGACTATTAATAGTACTTACGGAACAGTGAATCGAACTCACGCTTGACGAAATTGTTATCGGAGAAGAGAATCGAACTCACGCTTGATGAAATCGTTATCATTATTAGAACTCACGCGTGTTTTTCAGCTCAGTTCTTCAGCTTACCAATTCTTCAGTTCAGTTCTTCAACTCTTCAGCTTAGTTCTTCTGAGAAAGAGAGAACTCACGCGTGTTTTTCTCACAAATGTTTTATGTATTTTAATAAAATTAATGTTTTATGAATTATTTTTTTGGCCAATAGAAATGGGAGGGAGAGTTAAAAATGTTGGAGGGAATGTAATATTAGTGAAAATTTTAAGGCCACACTTCTAATGTGTTGTTTTTATAATTATAAAAATAGGACACTTTAAAAGTGTGGCCATATATGTTAATAGTTGTTGTCAATTATATCATATTGTAACAACACTTATAAAGTGTAGCGTATACCATTAAAGAGTACACTTTTTAATTGTTGCCAATATAAAGTGTAGCTAAAAGTTAAAAACTTGGGCTACGCTTTGAAAGCATCCCCAAAAATATTTAGGCAACACTTTACAAGCGTTGTCCAGAATTAGTGTGGCCCTAGGCCTAAAATGGTGTAGTGTCATTTAGTTAAAAGGAGAACTCATGCAGTGTATTCAATGTATATGTACAGATTTGACAATGAACATGTATTGGAACGTGCAGACATGTTAAAGAGTGAGAACAAGGTCATAAGTGTGTTGGAGCTGGTTGGCTGCCTCTATGTGTCGAGGATGAGTCTAGATTTCATGTCAATTAGTAGGAAATCGAAAAGCCTTACATACCTTGATGTAACACCTTGTAGTTACCTTGAAGTACCTTCCTTTCTTTTCAAATACTTATATACAATAGAGTGGGTGATAAACTAGTATTAGTAGTTACTAAACATGCTTAGGCAGTCCAATCTAACTCAACAATAATGCTCGGGCAGCAAACCCATAGTTACCAAACTAAGGGTGTTCTTTCAACCCCGCCTTATTTTATTGCATTTGTACACTACACAGCTATATTTCAATATCAACAATTTACACCATTTCCACACATCAACCAAGTTGTCCTCAATATGTTTACACATCAACCTGTCCCAAAACAGTCCTAACAATCCAACATACAATAGAGGACGTGAAACCATAGTTTCCTATCATCATCCCACAAGTTCTTATCAACAGTAGACTTAAAATATCATACTTAGAATCGTGTTTAAGGAAGACAAAGATAGAGCAGTCACTTTACCTTAATTCTTATAACTCATTTTTCTTTAACTTTAACTCTTCAATAACTTGAGCTTCCCTTGCAAGGGCTTGGGTTTATCAAAGAACCCTAGGAAACTTGTGGCTGCTGCTATGCGTTGAAAGAGAGAGGAGAAGCTTAGAGAGAAATATGATTTTTTTTATCTATTCTAAAAAGTGAGGAAATGTCCAGCAACTTCGGGATTATAAAGGTCTTATTTTTCCCCACCTCTTAAGTTTTAATATCAGCCACTAATTTGTCAAAGTGGTCCAAGTAGGTGATGCATCTGCTTGGAATTATATATACACAAAATGGGCCCTTTATGTACTCATCTTGGGCTGCCATCTTTCCCCCTTTCTAATATTAAGCCATGGGCCAGAATTATACCCTTAATTTGGGCCTTAATCTTTATTGGGCGCAAGTAGTTGGACTTGGACAGATTGGTGTGAGACCTCATCTCTATTCCTTTTTCCTTTTTATTTAATTTGGGCCTCAAGTGAGCCCACTAATGCATGAACTAATCTTTCCCATCTACCTAGCCCATTTTAGCTAAACAAGTAGGTTACACCTGCTAGCTTTATAAAGTCCAACAAGCACCTCAATTTTTTTATTCGTTTTCCGAGGGTAATCTCCTTTGTTTAACTCAAAACTTATTTACACTTGATCACCTTAACTTTTAGACTTACAGATAGCCCTTCGATCCAGAATTTAAATACTTCTAAAATTTAACGTTCACTAGATCGTGCAGTATTGCAATGTACGGGAGTTACCCTTATAGCTTCTTAATTGTCACCATTCATCTAGTAAATCAAGTTCATTACTTATACCACCAAGCTAACTCAAGTTCCATATGTGTATAACTTGTACACATAAAATACGGGGTGTTACAAATATACCCTCTTAGGATAGAAGAATTTACTTCTTCATAATAGTGGTACCTCATATTTCGCTGAACTTCGAACTCACTCAATGACAATAAATAACATGATTTTTTTTAAAATGCAAGAAGAAGAAAAGGAAGACTAGATTAAAAAAATTGTGGTTGAAAAATGAGAGGATACTTCTGTATTTATAGACAACAAAGCGTAGTATGAACAAGTATTTTTTGTGTCTTATCCGAAAAGTCATGACCTTTCCGAGAAGTCATAACTCTTTCGAAAAGTTACAACTTATTAAAAAAGTTACAAGTCTTTGGAAAAGTCACAACTCTTTGGGAAAGACACAACTCTTTGAAAAAGTTACAACTCACTGAAAAATCACAACCCTTTGAAAAAAGTCATAACTTATCAGAAAAGTCACAACTGACCGAAAAAGTCACACTATAAGTTATGGACATTATAGTAATTTAACATTCAAGTTAGGAGTTCATGCTTTTAAGGTAATATAGATAAACTTTATTTTTTATTACAAGTTTTGTCGTTAAGTTTATATTTAGTTGTGCGTATACTAATTTTTGATTTTTCTCCTTGTATTTTTTTTGCATGATCACCGGAGCATAAGAGTCTCGCTTTGAGACTCAAAGTCGTCCCCAGACCCAACACTTGCATAACTCTTTCATGCACATCTCTTGTTTGTTCAAAACGATTTGAAAAGGGGTAGCCAAAACAACGAAGAGGATGACTACTTGATTTCCTAAGACTAATAGTCTTACTACTTGTTTTTAGCCACTCATTTTTATTTCACTAACCTTTTTTTGTGTGTGTTTGGATTCCTAATTAAACCATCTTTATCTCTATATGCATAGTAGATATGGGAATAGTTTGAGGTGTATATAGTAAATAACTCTTAAGGTGCTACTTAATGTTAGTTAGGTTTAATCCTTGATTATTATTATTTTATTAAAGAAAGCCTTTGGCAGTGATTTTGTTTTAATCAAAATAGGCAAACTAAATATTTCTCTTTTTGGTTCATGGTTAATTTCATTCAAGAAAAAAATATATGTTCTCTTTCATAAAGTTTTAAATGTTAATGGGATTTAACTAACTATTTGTAACCCTTTTTTTTTAAAAGAAAAAGGAGGAATTGATTTTTAAAAAAATTGAATTTTGTTCTTTTGACATTCCGAGTATACAAAAACTATTCGCTTTAATTTCAAATCACAGTTGAACAAATCTTTTGAATAAATCACCATATTAAGTTAATCTTGTAAAATGGTTTTTCTTAAACTAAAAAACATATTAAAGGTTGCACCATCTTCTTATGCAATATTTTTTTTGGCAGTCCCTTGTGCCATCTTACTAAATATTTCTGATCTTTGAAAACAATTTCTATTTTCTTTAAAAAATGTCAACTTAATGCTACTCTTTCCTATAATTGTCTATCTTATTTTTATGCTATTAGATCATACAGATTTTTAACATAAACCTATTTTACTTATAAAATATTCAAATCCTTTTTATCTATAAGACCTTAACTAATTAACCTAAGTTTGGTCGGTTAATAGTTTTAAACTAATCTTAAAGGATGCCTAGCTCCTTCCGTTTAATATAACTAGAACCCTTACCTAGAATATCATGTATCGTACACCTTAAAATGAAGTTAATTTTAGACAATAAACTTAATCGTTTTAGGTTACCTAATTCACCGAAATTAATTAGGTGGCAACTTCTTAAGTTAGTTAATAATTTGGAAATCACCAATATGTTGTACCCGTTTGGACCTCGAGTTAAAATAGGGTATAACAATAACCCCCCCCCCCCCTCAGTTTCCAAGCGGTGTGTACAAGCCATCCTGCAAAAAATGAAGCAAGTGAGATTTAAAGAACTAATAAGACACACATTGCACGAAAGTGATACAAAAGAAAAAATAATCTAAAGACACCATGTATCCTCTTGAATATAGGATACATACATCTCCCCACAGATCTGTAGAAGTCTACTAAGCATTAGCTCAACATAAGTGAGACCGGTGAACCTAGCTCTAATACCAACTTGTCACAAACCCGATTCCTTGAGTCATGATTGCACCGACTATAACCCACAAGTAGGTAAGCTAACCCTTAACCCAGAACAACAAGTAGTGGGTGTAAGGAGAGAAAAAAGTAGAAGAAATAAATCAATTGTAGAAATAGAAGTAAAAGCAGAAGCAAGCAAAAATATATATACAATAAAAAGACCCTCCTAGAACTGGAAGTTACAAATTTAAAGCTTCTAAATAAAAGAGCACAAGCTTCAAAACTGGACCGAAAATATAAGGCTTGTCTCACAATACAAAAGACTAGCCATCAAAATACAGATGGTGACATGTAAGTCTTGTACGTCATGTGCTCACCCTTGCATGTGAAGTTGAAGTTGCTATAGGCACAAATCATAGTGCTAATAGTGGTTCTTTAACCTGCATCACGAAATAAATGAAGAGTGTAGTATGAGTACCAAAACAACTACTACTCAGTAGGCATCATAAGCTGACTAAGAAAGAAAAATAAAGGCAATATGAAATGTAAGAATCTAAAGACATCACAGTCTAAAGAACAAAAAGCTAAAAGGAATGCACACGAGTGTATTAAGAATAGAAACAAATAAGTAACAACTAACTTAACCTAACTAGACCTCTGTAAGCCAAAAGGTACACTCGTGCACAAATTTAAGTAAAACTCTAATGGACCTCTATAGGCCCAATAGATAGAAAGAAGTGCAAGGAACCAAAAGGAGAATTTTAAGATACTTCCTAACCTTTCACGAACTTGAACCGAGTAAAAAACAAGCTAGGGACTTTAATCAAGGCAAAATATAGGTAGGGACTTTTACTAAAGCAAAAAACAAGTGAAGGACTTTAACCGAGGTGAAATAAGCACAGGACATGACAAACGCTCAACTACACCTCATCTAATACTAGGTGTAGATGATCACAATCTAGTATAACCCCAACAAAGAGTTGGGGTCGATCGCACAGGGAGTGATACAAGTTAGAATTCAGTTATGAATTTATAAATCTGGTTTAATCAATTGTAGGAATATAAATTATCGAAAGCACTTTAAGGTGCTCCACACATCTTGATACCAGTCTACCACACCGTCAGTAGACAACCGCTTCTCTTCAAGAATGGTCCTCAAACCGTCGGCCTTTAGCCTCTTGAGTGACGGGGGTGGACGAACCTAAACTAGTATTGCAATCCACATCTTTACAATGATAAAAAATGCTTAATATCAAAAACTCAACTCAAAATCTAATATAAAACTCCTTATAGTAAGTAAAAACAAAGTCTCAAATGAAAACTCAAAATTCTACAATGGAGCAATTACTCATCCTCTGGATACTTTTTGAATTCAATTAATACATTCTCAAATTTTGGACCTCATGACCACTAGCTGAGGTTAGTCGAGCAACGCCGACCATGTCGGCGATGCGCCAATGGCTCCATTCAATCGCCAGTTTGCCTTAGCTCTTTAACCTCAAAGTTTTGAGACTTTAGGCGATCAGGACCGAGTTCGCCGATCCATTCGGTGGTACACCAATTGTCCATTTTCATTGTCAAGTAGGGTTTTCCTCAAGGCTAGCATGCTATAACTTTTAGCGAGCTGAAGAGCCACTCAGCAGCTCGTCGAGTTATCTTGGCGATCACCAGGACTGCCTTTCTTCAACTTCTTCAGCTCTCTTCGCTCCTTTTTATCCGGTAATGTCCTTGCCTTTGTTCTTCTCCTTCAATGGTGTAGATCAACACTTTAGCATCATTTTAGAGCTTAAGTTAGTCATTGAGGACAATAAAACTATGAAAACAAAGTCCTAAATGAGTCAAAATCTCAGACTCATCAACATCCCAAACATAAACTTTTGCTTGTCCTCAAGTACAACTTAAGACCAATTAGTTAACCAAGGATGTCTACAAACAGTGCTACTAAAGACTCAACACAAATGCACACAAGAGCAATGTTCAATTATGCACTCTAAGTTTCATGTTGTGACAGACCATCATCAAATATATTCAAGCTCACAATGCTTGCTTCAAATGTAAGTTTAAGCCCAACAAAAACATGTAAATTCAATCACACTAAGAATGATTCCATTCTCACAGAAAGTGCAGCAGAAAATTATAATTTTGGAATCAAATGCAACTCTCACACTCACAAAGATTAATACATGCATGACTCTACCCATAGGCTTGCCTTTATTTTCCAATCAACATTATTTCAGCTTACTCAAGGTCATGAAGGTATGTCAAGGCTTGTAATGGGTTGAGTGTAAAGGTTTGATTATTTTGGTTTAGTGACTTCTACCTTCATGAAGTATGGCCTGCAAATCACTTTTCCTCATTCTCTTTCACATTCTATGATGTTCAAGATCCATCCTATTAATTATTTAAGCATGACTCATTGGATACCCCATTTCTTTTGCTTCTTTCACAAACTTTATTTCACGAACTCTTCTCTTTTTCGGTGTTTTTCATTTGTTTTTCTTCTTTATTTATATGGAGGGTTCCATATTTTTCATCATAATCCTTCAAAGGAGGATTTTTCAAATTCCTTGATTTTCCATCTTTTTCACCACACCCCCAAGTTAGGCTTTTGGCCTAAGTTGGCTATTCTAACGAACCAATACTTCATGAAGGTTATAGGTGATGGGATAAAGAGGAAAAAGTTGTTCAAGTTTCTTTCAAAGAAAAGGATAGGCTCAATAGCTGCCAAGCTAGGTTCACCCTCTCACAAGGTGGCCACAAAGAGGTATAATATCAATTTTTGGTTCACTCTTCACAAATTTTGCCTTTCAATCGCTTGCTTCAATCAATCAATTGGAATAACGGGGCAAGTTGTAGGTGTCATCAAGCACATAATTCAAGACAACCTCACCACTCATGGTATTTGACACAATCATCAAAACAAGACTCTACAATTTTCAACTTACGTGCAATGATCATCACAAGAGATCGACTTAAAAACTAGCTAGTCACATTATGATGCTAGGAGTTCATATATGACCTATGTAACTCAATTAGCCTCATCGAAGCCACACACTCATATCGTTCAATTGAGATAACTATTCCATTCATTTGTGTTGATCACAACCAACACTCAAAATTGCAAGAGAAAAACCATAACCAAACACATCAAGAGATGGAAATTTTTCAAATCGGTTCAACACTATATGCAATTCAAAAGAAAAGACAAACACAGTAGATCAAAACCATATATATAAAACACAAGATACGATCCAACATTCACAAAACAAAAATAGCAAATATCCACAAAACAGCCCAAAAGAGGTAGGTATAGAAATACCTCACCCCACCGAACTAGTCTAGAAGTTGTCCTCAAATGCAAAGAAATATAGAAACAAAACATGATAAAAATAGAAAGGGAGTCAAAAATCCTGCTGCCAGGCTAAGCTTGGGGTAAACTCTGCATCTCCGTGACTCCATCATTATAGGCATCATATCCCGGTGCAACAACATCATTGGCTACACTGGAGCCTACTATCGAAGTATCTCTAAGTGATGCTTGCACAACTGTCTGAACCATGGCTCCCTCAAGATCTACTAAATCATCATACATAGATGTGTCTCTAACACCAAGCTCCTCCTCATCAATCTCAGATTCAGACTCAGCAGTTGTGCCCTCTCAATCAACATCTCCGGTTGTAGTAGTTGAGGGAAACTCTAAACTGGAAGGGACATCTACACTCAGGATATCGGGAATCTCCACTGTACCAAACAACATCGACAAATCTGTGGAATTCAAATCGTCCACAACCCTCCTCAAACCAGCAACATCGGCCTTCAAGGTCGTCACAACAGCAGAATCACCTTCATTTGTGCTCACAAACCTCTACCCTCACATCAAGGGCATTAGTGCAAGTCACTGTCCATCAATCACCCCTGATGCTCTCTCATGTCAACCCTAATCACGGAAAGGCAGCACTAATTACCTGCTCTATCATCCCAGGACCAAGGGCCTCAACCCATGAGACACGCATATCAGCAGATTGAGCTAGATGGCCCATCTTGTATAACATGGCCTTGATGATAGGGGGCTGGGAGGCAGTAGCAGCAGCAGAGGGAGGGGGCTAGAGAAAATGAACTAGGAGGTGTAGAAATAGAGGGGCCAGATGTACCTATAGGCTCACTGGAATGAGGAGGACGTATTGCCTCAGTCGGCAACATATCAACATCAACTACCAGGGACGTATCCTCCGGTACAACTCTCCTCCTATCGATCTCTTCCCTCATGTACTCATCCTCGATCTGTTGGATGTCAGTAAAGGATGTGGGAGTCACTTCCACATCCATTTTCTCAATCATGGGGACTTATGGCCTTCTCTTGGTTAATGAGGAGACCCAATTTAATCCTCTATTGATCCATGATACAGCGCAAACACGCAGCCTTTGGATGCCGAGGGATCGACTCGCTCTGTGAAGGCATAATTGTGCTGCTAATAAATCTGAACCACTATATGAATGCTACGTTCAGGTCCTTCTTATCAATCTATACATCGGCCTCAATCTACCTCGGTGTCACTTCGAAGATTAGCGGTGCTAGCCAACCCTTTAAAAGATCGAGGGTCTTCTTTTGGATCTTGTCAATATAGTACTACATCAAGTTCATCATAGACCCGAGAACCTCATTTAACTCTGAGCTGCTACATTTCACCTTTTTCCCCCGAACTACCACAAAGTCAAGTGGCTTGAAAGCACAAGCCATTTTCTTCCTTTTGGGTACCAACTCCCCATATGCCGAATAAAAATCCTGGACCCAAGTAGGGATGTAAGGGAATCGGGGCTTTGTGAAGATTTAAGATTTGTGGAACTTGAAGGTGCTTTGTTTTTCTAGATACCGATCTACCACACCATCTGTAAACAGTCACAGTTATTCAACAACGATCCTCAAACCGTCGGCCTTTATCCTGTAAAGTGACCGGTGTGGAGGAAACTGAATTGGCCGAGGTACATGCACTACTGTTTGAGTTGGAGTTGGAGGAGGAGGAGGCGTCGGAGGCACCGAGATCTTAGACGGATCATTCATTGACTCGGAGCATAGCTCCGCTTTCCTACCCTGTAGGAGCTCGTCATCTTCCGACTCAGAAATAGAGGCTGGAGAACTGCCTTCAGAGTTTCCCTCACTCTTAGAAGTGGTGAGGTGAGTGGCATAGACACCCTCACTATCAGAGTTCCCCTCCGCTGGCGTGGGTTGTACATGGCCTTTTCATTTCCCTTTCCCACTATTGGAGGAAGTTTGGGAACCAAGGCCTAGGAAGCTGCACCCACATCATTAATAGCGATCCTTCTAGCTCTCTCTCAGGACGGTTCATTCCTTCCAGCAACCTTAAGTCTAGCCATTTCTGCAAAACAAAACGACACACATAAGATACAATTCAAAAGAAAATTCAAAGTTTGAAAAATGAACAGAAAGACTCGCCGAACACCTTTATCGAGCCTAGTCAGGCTCGTGGAAAGTTCCATAGTAAAATCTTTCAAAAGTAAGCAAAGATAGGCAATGTCCAGGGCCATTCGGCGGATCACCGACACCATTCGGCGAACTCAAAGTAGCTCGCCGAATGTTACATAACAATTTCAGAAATTTGGGGTGAAAAAGGGCGATCAAAAGGGACTTTCGGCGAGACGCCGAGTGAACTCGATGAGCTCAAGCGTATCACTGAAAGTTTCAGAACTCAAGCCTCAAATAGGGAGAATTAAAAGGTGATCGAAGAGGATTTAGGAGAAACACCGAACCACTCGGTGAGCTCGACTCAGTTCACTTAATAGTCCATCCTTCCATATTTTCACCCCAACCTCCAAAATCTAACCCATAGCCCACGAAAACAAAATTAATCCACTATTCCATGCAATTGGGTTCAGACCCATAATATACATGCCCATGGGGTACTCAGACTTCCCCCAATGTGGCAAAATTTTGCCAATTAACGTATTTTACCCTTAAGAATGACTTCAACTGCTCTATAATTGGGCAAAATACGACAATTGGAAGAATTTGGGGTTACTCAAACTTCAACCCCACTAGACCCACAATAAATTCAACACTACCCAATGATTTAGCATGCAAAAACGCGAGATTTAACAATGTACATCCATTTAACAAAAAATTAAACTAAATACGGGCAAGCATTAAGACAACACATTCAATAAATCATGACTATGCATAGAGAACAACCACACAATGATCATGCATTTCATTCAGCAAAATGTAAAGATGGTGTTCGGAAAACCAAGCTTATATACAGAGAATATTAAAATCTAGGTTAGCAACAAATCCAAAAATCCTCCCCGATTTATCGATCCCATGCAAAAAGCAAGTAAAATAGTATGAAAATAAAAAATATGTGGTTGTGAAACTTTGCAAGTCGAAAAGAATGAAATGAATGAGATTTTTGAATTTAAAATAGTTTGGCCTTAATGACTCTTCAGTTCGCACGCCACTCGGCGATCATGACTTACGTCACCGACCTCTCAGCGATGTGCCGAGTACCACTTTAGCCCACCGAGTTTTACAGAACCTCCAGCAAGCTAGGTGGTTCAAACGGCGGTCAAAGTCGGGCTCGCTGGTCTGTTTGGCATGTCGCTGATAGGACCTTTGGCTCGTCTAATTGCCTATTTTCCCAAAATTTTAATTTTTCAACCTTTACGTTCAACACTCATTATTCAAACAATAATATTAAAAACTTAAACAATTGGTTGCCTCCCAAGAAGTGCCTTATTTAACGTCGTGGAACGATGTAGATACATTTTCAAGGTTTATTTGTTGGGTTGGCCAAGGTATCAGTTGGTAGACCCCTTTTTGGCCTTGGGTTCAAATAAGACGAGATTTGATCCATTTGCTTTTCCAGTTGTTTGATGGATACCGAGTGAGAGGTAATAGTCTTATCTAGTGTGGAGATGTCCTCTTTCATTTCTCTAAGAACTTTTTCCGACCCTTACACTTTATTGAGAATGTGTGCAAGCATATTTCAATGCGAAAGTTCTCCAGGTCAGCCCTTTTCTCCTTTGGCTTTTGATGCTCATGGATAGGAACGTATCTTTCCTTGTCACATCCCGTTCCTTCCACTTAGTTGCATGATCATGCAATTCTCTGTCATGGTCTCTCCAACCCTCATCACGCTCTCTATTCAGACCTTGATTCCCGCCTGATCTTGGATAGTTCGGATGGAAACCTCCTCCTTGGTTTGCAAGAAAACTCACTTCCTCGTTATAGAAAGCCTCAAAGTGTGAATCCGCGGGGTTTGCCCCACTAACACCAACAACATTTACGGCCGTTCAACCACTACCCATTACATTTTTTGACAAAATATCCAATTAGGTCATCATTTTGGCCATGTTTATGTCCCGCTCTTGGTCTTTTTCTATCAGTGCCTTTGTCATCCTAAAAGTGAAAAGGGACACGTGATCCTCCTGAGTATACCAAGCCCGGTTTATCTTAGCCATACCATCAAAGAGATTAGATGGTATTTCCAAAGGTTGCTGCATAATACCTCTTTGGACAAGTTGATAAGCCATACCTTTGTTCATCGAGTCTAGACTCGGGTAGAAGTGTGGTAACAACACGTTGTCTGGAAGCCCGTGAGTCGGATATTTAAGTAACAACTTTTGAAATCTCAGCCACGTATCGTGGATTGGTTCACCTTCTAAATGGTTAAAGCCTTGACTATTATCTCTCAAGGACATCATCATCGAAGGAGGAAATAACCTTATGCAGAACGACTCAGTAAGGTCATTCCAAGTGTAAATGGAATCCCTCTGTAGATTAGCTAACCATTTGGTTACTTCCCTCGTCTAAGAGAAAGGGAACAACTGGAGATAGACTAACTCTTGTGACATGTATTTGAATGAGAATGGCCCACATACGTCCACAAAGTTCCGAATATGATCATGGGGATCCCCATGAGCTATCCCTCCGAATAATCCTTTCATTTGCAAGAGTTGCAACATCGTGCTAGTCACGTGGAAGACAACATTTCCCTCGATAGGAGATAGACGTATAGCACCTACACCACCCAACTAAATTGATTCATTGACATCATTAAGAGTTCTGATGTCATCTTTGTGACCTAGTTGGCTACCATTACATCAGTTCACACTCATCTAATCTTAAGTTCACAAATAGCCAACAACAAACACAAAACAAGGTAAGTCAATTCAACTACAACACAAAAAATCACAATCTAAACTTCAATAATAGAATTCTAAACACCACTCCTCCAGCAGCGCCGCCATTTTTTTATAAACTCTCAACTAGACCTCATCCAATACTAGGTGTAGGCGATTACAATCAACTCTAAACTCCACAAAGAGTTGGGGTCGATCCCACAGGGACTGATACATGTTAGGATTCAGTTATGAAGTTATAAATGTGGTCTAATAAATTGTAGAAATAGAAATTATCGAAAGCATTTAGATAAATTAAATGGGTTGACAACAAATGTTAGATGGGGGATAAAGTTTGTCAATTAACAACTACAACAATTAGAAAACAGGGGAGTAATCAAGTACATAAGGGATACTTGGGGATGTGATTGATTAAAGGATAATTTCGCTATATGGGTAATTATAATTTACTAACAATTGTTGAATCTTAGTGAGTAGACTAGGCTATAGATGCAATGACTTTCTCTCAAAGAACTACTACGATTCAAGTGAGTTCTCTCGAACCTCGACAGACATAACACTATAATAAGCCAAATACCTCAATTTACCCACTCTCTTGAGCTATATAGGTAAGATCGAGTTAAGATTCACTCTCTTGAGCTGAATCCATAACAACCCAATCACTACAATCATCAATCGATAACTTTAATTCTAAAACCTCTTTCTCAAGCAAGCCTAGAACACTAAGTTAGAACTCCATTTGCAACTACAATTCATGGGTTAATACACAACTATCAATTAAACCACCTCAAATCAACATTTAAATTAGTAAACAACAATACCCATAAGCTAATTAGAGTAAATAATCACATGATCACACCCCAAGAAAGGGGGTTTTAGCCACACATCATGAAAGGGAAGAAATCAATACCAATTATATTCTCTATAATCTGGGTATTGTAATCAACGTCTTTACAATGATCCAAAATGCTTAATACTGAAAATCCAACTCAGAATCTACTAGAAAACACTTTAAAATAATTAAAAACAAAGTCTCAAACAAAAACACAAAGTTCTATAGTGGAGAAATTACTCAGTCTCTGACTGGATTCTTTTTTAATTCAATTTATACATTCTCAATTTTTATCGTTCATGACCACTAGGCACCAATGGCTTCATTCCATCAGCAGTTTGCCTTGGCTCTTTAACCTCAGAGTTCTGTGAGTTTAGGCAATTAGGATCGAGGTCGCCAATCCATTCGACGGTACGCCGATTGTCAATTTCCATCACCAAGTAAGTTTTTCTTAGAGCTGGCATGCTGGAACTTGGGAGAGCTGAAGATTCACTTGGTGGCGCACCGAGTGGTCTTGGCAATTACCATTACTGCCTTTCTTCAACTTCTTCAGCTTTCTCTGCTTCTTTTTGCACGGTAATGTCCTAGCCTTACTTCTTCACCTTCAATGATGCAGATCAACACTTTAACATCAGCTTAGAGCATAAATTAGGCATGGAAGACAATAAATCTATGAAAACAAAGCCCTAAATAAGTCGAAATATCATACTCACCATGACTCTAACGAATAAAACATATAAGCCAAGGATTCTAAACAATGTGAAATATGAGCTAAGGAATTTAACTAAGGCCATGAGCTAAGGCATGGACTTTAACTGCAACTGGGAGGAGTGAATCTATAACTTGAGCAAGAATAAGGGATGAGTTGGCTAGATTTTAGATCAATTTCTGAACGAGCACCCAGGAGAGAACCCCATATCGAGTGCCATAAATAAATAACTCCAACCCTGAACCAAATCCTACCTAAATTGATATGCAACCTCTAAAATAACAACCAAGAAACACTGGAGCCTTGATGAGTCCACGATTTGGACTCATTTAGGGCTTTATTTAAATATATTTAGTGTCCTCTAATGCACATTTTGTGCTAATAACTGATGTAAGTCCTTCAATTTCAGGTATTTAGATTGAGCAACAAAGCATGGACACTAATGGGCAAAAAGGAACAAGGCAGCTGAAAGAAGGAAGAAAAGAAGTCCTGAGGATCACTTAACCCATTGGGCGAGTCGCCCAATGGCCATGAGTTCGCATAATATTCTAGCGTGCCAAGCCCTGAAGGATAATATGAAGTTGGCGATAGAAAGGAGCAGTCGGTGAGTCTCCGAACGATTTCATGATATAGTGCCATATCGCCCAAAGTTAAAGAAATTGAAAATGTTGAAGGCTAAAGCAAAACGGCGATGACATTGAGCAAAGGGCAGATCGCTGAGTGGATCGGCGATCCCAACTTATTCCACCGATTGGTCCTTCGTAGCACATTTATTTGGTGACTATAAATACTCGTTTGAATATTTATCTTACTATCAATTATTTTATTTGAACATTAGAATTATTCAGTTTTAAAGTTGAGAGCTTAGAACTGAATAGAGAGACAATATTTCCTTAGCTTTGAAGATTTTGAAGATTTTCATTTCCATGAAGTTGGAAGTTGGTGTTGAATATTCTTCATCATAGACCTTTGTAAAGACAATATTAATCGTACCTAGTTGATGGAAACAGAATTTGGCAACGAATTCTACCTTTTAACTATGTCTAGCTAAAACCCCAATTCTTGGGGTGTGATTATGTGATTATGGGTTGATTTAGCTGGTGGGTATTGTAAATTGGTAGTTTAATTGTTGTTTAAAGGTGATTTCATTAAGTAATTGTGGTTAATATAATGGGTTGTAGTTGCAAATACAATCTTAACTTCGTGTTTTTGGCTTGCTCGAGAGAGGTTTTGACACCAAAATTACTAAATCGATGGTCTGTGGGTATTGGGTTGTCACGGGATTAGCTCGAGAAAGTGAATCCTAAACCCTGTTCCACACATTCAGCTCGAGAGAGTGATTGGACTAAAGCAAAGGGTGTGCTTAATTGCTGCTTATTGGTGTTTGAGAGAAACCAATTTGATTCGGGGTAAATTGTTCGAGAGAAAATTTATTCCCACTAAAGTCTAGCGTAATCACTGATTTGCAGTTGTTTACTATTAGTTGCAATTACCCGGTTGTTTACCTTAACCCATAATCCAATCGCATCCCAAGAACCCGTCTCTATATTCTTATTTTCTTGTTAATTGTTGTTTTAGTTGATAATTGAATACAACCCCCACCCCCCCCCCCCCCGATATTTGACACTTGTGTCACCCTAAACTTGAATTATGTTTTTCATCGTAAATTATTTAGCTATGATTAACTTTAGCAAATTCTTACTTTTCTATTGATTCTCGATTACAAATCATTCCCTTAGGACTCGAACCCAACTCACTAGTTGAGTTATATTACTTCCTAACAATCATTGACGCTTAGTATTGGATGAAGTTTCTTTGACACGTTATTAATCAAAATGGCGCTGCTGCTGGGGAGTGGTGTTACTTGAGTAATTTTTGTTAAGTTGAACTTTGCTCTTGTTAGTTATAGTGAAATTACATAATTTTTAGTTTTGGTTTTTGTGTTGCTGTTTTGAGTAGGAAATTGGAGCATGTCTGATAGCAACGGTGACAAAATAGATCTCTCTCCTTTGAGGACTATATTTCTTAGGGATAACATCCTATGTTTTAGACAACTAGAGGGCGTGTCAATCCATGAGTTGTAGCTGAGATTTAAGTCACTCTTCCTACAGTGCCCAACTCATGGAACCTTAGATTATGTGCTATTGGACTGCTTCTACAAAAGTCTTGGTCCGAAAAATAGAAGAATGGATGACCAAATGTTTTTGAGGGGTGTTTCACAACTACCCTATGCAATAGCAGCCCAACTCCTTGATCACATGGCCATGACCAACAAGCAGAATGAAAAGGACCATATTTTGGCCACACTGTTGACTTAGCTGGATCTAGTGGCCAAGAAGATCATGGAATTGGAACCACCGAATACAAAGAAAAACGACTACATTACCCCTTACGAGCGTATATAGCCCAATGTGAACAAGGGTGGACAAATAGAGGAGATACTCTCACTCATTCTCCGCAAAGTCGAAAGTCACTACAAGGTGTTGAATGAGATTAAAGAGATTGTCTCACTGCCAAATGAGATAACTGCTTCCCATTCCATATTTGTTCAGCTATTGGAGACCCAAATGGGTTATGTGTTGTTTCGTCTCTACCCCACAAATCAATATTAAGTGGGGAAGTCATGCCACGACTGTAACTAGGGCGCTTTTTGGGAGGCAACCCAAGGTTTTATCGCTTTATGTTTATTTTAGAAATAATGGTGTGTGGATTTTGCAGGTTGAAGTGGTGATTGTGTTAGAGAAATAAAAATTGGCGAGCTAAAGGTCCTGTCATTGTATCGCCGAAGAGGTCAGCGATCCCGACCTAGACCGCAGTTGGACTCAAGTTAACTTTAATTTTGAGTCTGTAAAATTCGGAGAGTCTAGGAAATTATTTGCCAGTCAGCGACCAGTTCGGCGATCGCGATCTTGTCTGTTGTTTGGACCCCCAGATATACTGGAGGTCTTGTTAAACTTGGCGAGGTATGTGACCACTCAGCGTGTCACCGGGTGGTTCGGCGAGCACGACTAATGTCGCTGAATGGGAAAGAATTGGATGGTTTCTTAAAAGGCCAAAGGTTTAAACTTCCAACTCTTTCACTTTCTCTCACTTTCAAACTTTTTAAACTCACACCTGCAGATTAGTTTCCATATTTTTGCATTTTTAGAGTATTTTATTTGTTGATTGGTGCTCGGACTGGGATTACATTGCCTCCTAGAATTTCAATATTAATTTAATTAGCATAAAAGGTTGGTTTTCTGAATCCTGAGTTTATTTTTGACAAATTTGTACTCATTTGCAATAATTTTATTTGATTGAAATGTGATGGGCCTCTCTGATAGGATTCGTATGTTTAAATGCTTGATTTGATTTGATAATCTTGCCCGTAGTGTTTTGGATGTTTAAATCCCGTAATTTGGTGCCTTAAAGTAGATTAAATCTTGTGGGGTTGTGCTTGCATGTTGTTTAGTTTAGTTGGGTGAAGTCTGAGTATCCTGTGTTTGTGCCAAACAATGTAATTTATCTGATGATAGAGCAGGTGACGTCATTCTTAGGGGCAAAAGTCATCAATTGGCCAAATTTGGAAAAACAGGAGAAGTCTGAGTATCACGAGGTAATGGGTGTTATAGGTCTTGTTTTAATTTGAGTTGTGCATTCTTTGATTTTGTTTTCGGGAGTTGTAGGGTTGAATTCGAGAAGTTGGGTTGAAAGTAGGCACGTTGGGTCGATTGGTGTGCTGGGTCGAGCTCACCAAACCACTCGGCAGTTCACCAAAGGTCCCCATCTCACATTTAATTTCATGCTTTATTTGATGTTGGGTTCTGTAACTTTCGGCATGAAGCCTGAGGTCGCCAAAGGCACTTGGTGACTTGTCGAAAGTCTTCTTGATCGCCCTTTGTCTGCACCCCTGAACCATTTTTGCACTGTAATTTTAGGTGTGCTGACCCTTGCTCGCCGAATGTTGTCACCGATTCGACAAAAGGCCTTTCCCATTGCCGAGTTGCCAAAATTTTAGAGCCAATCCTTTTGGCGAGCCTGATCCAGCTCGCCAAAGTGATTCGGTAACTCGCCGAGTGGATCGGCCAGTCTGTCTATAACTTTTTTCTGTGTATTTAATTGAAGTATTTCTAACTTTTTCCCTATGTTTTGCAGATATGGTGAGAACAAACATCGACATGCCACCTCGAAAGAGAGTACATGGTATCACTATAGATGAATGGAGGTCAAATCCTCCAAAGAAGGGCAGAAAAGAGCCTCCACCAGGTAACAAAGGCAAGGGCAAGAGGCCCATGTCTAATAGGGCTACTACTGGCTCCCAGACTGCTCTATCTGAGACTAAGGAAAACCGTCCTTTGAAGTCCCAGAGGGCTGAGATCCGAGCTAGATCTCATCCTGACTCCACTAGGATCCCTCCAGCATATTCAGTGCCAGCTGAGGCACCTCCCGTGGCTCCTGTGCCACCAGTCATCCCTCCGCCTGGGCTTCTCAACAAATTGAAAGGTGATGGTTTGTGAACCATCCTTGAGGAGAAGTTGTTATCCATAGAAGGCCCGGAGGGCAAATATTTAGTTGTGAGGGACACCTTCCACTACCATAGGTTTGATCAGTTTACCAGTCCCCGAGGCCCCTACATTCCTTCATGGGTTCGGGAGTTATATACAACCTATGGTGACTTAGACCAGAAGAGCAAGAAAAAGGCGAGCGAGTTCAGATCGGCAAACTCGATCATGGTACGGGGCAAGGAAGTTGGGTGCAACAGTGAGTACATTAACACATTTTTGTATAGAGCTCTACATTCTTCATATCCCTACGAAGGAGTACATGTCAGTTAGTCGCTAGATGAATTAAAGGGTTGGTTGGCACCTCTGATTTTCGATACTACCCCAAGTGGATCGAGGCAGGAGTCCCTATTGAGAATGAGTATTCTGTGTCATCCTAAGACAGAATGCCTTGGAGTTATCATATCCAAAAGGCACATTGACCTGGGACTTCTAATTGAGCATGAGATGGCCAGGAGGGCCAAGTAGAGATAGATATCCTTACCTTTCCCCGTCTTGATCATGGGGTTATTTCGGTGAGCTGGAGTTCCTCGAGATGATACTAGAGACATTGAGGTGACCCCGTCTTCCTCCACTGACATCCGGCGCATTGAGGCCGAGTATACTAGAGAGGAGGCTGACAGGAGGAGGGCAGCTCCGGTGGACACATTCCTAGAGGTGGATATAGTTTTGATACCTGCAGATGCATCTTTGCCTACTCCGGCCTCCAGGCCTTCAGGTACTTCTACCCCTACATCTTCTTTACATGCTCCAAGCACATCCACTTCCTCCCAGGACACCAAGATTATTCAGGAGATGATACTGAAGATGGGGAATCTGGGCCATTCAGCTGATGTGAGGGCGACCCTATTAGAGAGATATGTCCCCTTGATAATTGAGGCTATTATCTTAGCTGCACTGACCCCCCTTCGAACTTTTATTGACACTCTCACCATGAGAGTGGAGGCTAGTGAGAGCAGGTAGGGGGAGACCTCTGAGGTTACGACTTTGAAAGCCGAAGTTGCTGATCTGAGCAAAGACGTAGACTATCATAAGTCTACTGACTTCACATCATTACTGGAGGTTACATATGATTTGGATGCTCCTGAGACTTAAGAGATTCCTCCGACTACCATCAGAGATGTACACAGGAATGAGGCAGCAGTTGATGAGTTGAATGCAGAGACCGACGAGGAGTAAATAGAGATACGGGATGAGAGCATTTATGGAGATTTGCCAGATCTTGAGGAGACGATTGTCAAGTCAGTGCTCCATACATCTTTGATAGAGACATCCATGGATGGTTCTAGTGGAGCAGGACCTTCTGAGGTGACTCCGAGAACTGAGGCCCAAGTCTAGACTGATGCACTGGGCACTGATGCCCAGATAGATGGAGCGACTGTGTAGAAAAGATCTCCTATTTACCTCCCTCTCTGTATTCCTTTATTTTGACTTGTGGTTAATTTATTTTGTTTGGATTTGAGGACAAATGACTTTATATGTGGTGGGGTGAGGGCCACCTTTTGTATGACATTTTGTGAGTGATGTTTTGTTTATATATTTGGGTTTTGAGCTGAAATTGTCTGTTACACTGTTTTAGTGGATGTTTGAGCTTGTGGCTCCTTGTTTTAAATGATGAATATTTTTTGGATCCTTCCAAAAAAAATTTGCCACCTCTTGTTTGTGTTAAATGTGGTTGTTCTTTTGCAAATTTGAGTATCAATCTTGATCAATACCGATGACTTGAATAGTACTCATAATCAAACAAAAATGAATCTACGGCTACGATGAGGCCAAATGAAGTTGCATAGTCAATATGTGAACTTTTTGCATCTCTTTGTGACTAGCCAAGTATCGAATTGAGTCTTTGTGATGAATAATACATAGTAGCGAAAGTGTGGAGTCTTGTTTGACATTGGTGTCAATGCCTTGTGTGATGACACCTAGAATTTTCCCCGTTGGTCCGGTTGACTAGGTGATGCAATATCTTGAGATGATCTTAGGCAAATTTGAAGAGTGTGAAACAATTGTACCTTATACCTCTTTTGTTGGCCTACCTTGTGAGTGTGTGAACCCCGCTTGAGCACCCCTTGAGTCTTAACCTTTTCTTGGAAGAAACTTGATGAAAACATAACCTTTCTTGATCAATTACCCATAATCCTCATGATTTGTGTTCTATTTTACTAGCCAACTTAGGCCAAAAGCCTAAGATGGGGGTGTGGTGAAAAGAGAAGGTAAATCATGAAGTGCAAGGAAGTCCCCTTTTGCCTATGTTTTTAAAAAAATGGAACCCCTTCATATATAAAAAAAGAAAAGAGAAAAAGAAAAAAAGAATGAAAAAGTTGTGGAATAAAGTGTAAAAATGCAAAAAGAAATTGGGTTCCAACGGTCCATGCAAGATGAATAAAAGGGTGACCTTTGAACTTGAATGAGAATGATGAAGAAGAGGAAAGAAAGTGTTGTTTGCACCACATTCCATGAGGATAGAAGTCACTAATCCTAAATGACCATATCTTTGCACTCAACCCCGTTACAAGCCCTGAAAAGACCTTTTTGATCTTGAGTAAGCTGAAACAAGTGTCAATTGGAAAATAAGGGCAAACCTATGGGTGAAATCATACATTTTGTTCATCTTTGTGAGTGTGAGAGTTGATCTTGATTCCGTAACTATAATTGATTGAACCATTGTGTGTGAATATGGAATCATTCTTTTGTGAGGGCATTTGAACAATTTTGTTGAGTTAGAACTTGCATTTTAACCAAGTATTGTGAGCTTATTGAGATTCTTTGGTAATGCTGAGTAACAACTTGAATCTTTGAGTGCACAATTGATCCTTGCATAAGTAAGTTGAGTCTTTTTGTGTGCATTCATGATTGAATCTAGTGTAGCACTGTTTGAAACATCCTTTTTGAACTGCTGAACTTGAGTTTTACTTGAGGACAAGTAAAAGTTTAAGTTGGGGGTGTTGATGAGTCCACGATTTGGACTCATTTAGGGCTTTATTTTAATAGATTTAGTATCCTCAAATGCATATTTTGTGCCAATAACTGATATAAGTCCTTGAATTTCAGGTATTTGGATTGAGGAACAAACCATGGACACTAATGGGCAAAAAGGAACAAGGCAGCTGAAAGAACGAAGGAAAGAAGGCCTGAGGATCGCCTAACCCATTGGTCGAGTCACTGAATGGCCACGAGTTTGCCTAATATTCTAGTGTGCCAAGCCCTGAAGGAGAAAATCAGGTCAGCGATAGAAAGAAGCAGTCGGCGAGCCGCCGAATGATTCTGCGATGCAGTGCCATATTGCCCAAAGTTATAGAACTTGAAAATGCTGAAGGACAAAGGAAAACGGCGATGACATTGACCAAAGGGCCGATCGCCGAGTGGATCGGTGATCCCAACTTATTGCGCCGACTGGTCTTTCTCTACACATTTTTTTGGTGACTATAAATACTCGTTTGAATTTTTATCTTAGTATCAATTATTTTATATGAACATTATAATTATTCAGTTTTAAAGTTCAGAGCTTAGAACTAAATAGAGAGTCAATATTTCCTTAGCTTTGATGATTTTGAAGATTTCCATTTCTAAGAAATTGGAAGTGGGTGTTAAAGATTTTTCATCTTAGACCTCTGTAAAGACAATATTAATCACACCCAGTTGATGGAAGCACAATTTGGTAATGATTTATACCTTTTTACTACGTCTAGATAAAACCCCAATTCTTGGGGTGTGATTATGGGTTGATTTAACTGGTGGGCATTGTAAATTGATAGTTTAATTGTTGTTTAAAGGTGATTTCGTTCAGTAATTGTGGTTGAATTTAATGGGTTATATTTGCAAATACAATCTTAACTTCGTGTTTTTGGCTTGATCGAGAGAGAGGTTTTAAAACAAAAATTACTAAATCGATGGTCTGTGGGTATTGGGTTGTCATAGGTTCAGCTCGAGAGAGTGAATCCTAAAACCTTTTCCACACATTCAGCTCGAGAGTGAATGGACTAAAGCGAAGGCTGTGCTTAATTGCTGCTTATTGGTGTTCGAGAGAAACCAATTTGATTCGAGGTAAATTGTCTGAGAGAATATTTATTCCCACTACAGTCTAGCTTATTCACTGATTTGCAGTTGTTTACTATTAATTGCAATTACCCGATTGTTTACCTTAGACCATAATCCAATCACACCCCAAGAACCCGTCTCTATATTCGTATTTTCGTCGTAATTTCTATTTTAGTTGATAATTGACTACAAATCCCCCTTATAATTGACACATGTGTCACCCCAAACTTGAATTATGTTTTTTTTCGTAAATGTTTTTAGCTATGATTGACTTTAGCAAATTATTACTTTTCTATTGATTCTCGATTACAAACCACTCCCTTGGAACTCAACCCCAACTCACTAGTCGGGTTATATTATTACCTAACGATCGTTGACGCTTTGTATTGGATGAACTGTATTTGAAACGTTATTAATCAAGCCTACATAAGGAGGGAATTATGGATATATGTTGCAAGCGCTGGGTTACTCCCTTGCTAAGGTTCAAATTAGGAAACCCAAATCTGCAATATTATCTAGAAGGACCTAAGCCATCCTAAATGACATCGGGGTAGAGTTGAGGCCAAGCGGCTCCAAACAACACAAGTCAATGGCAATCACTACTTTAAGCCTAGACTAAGGCCAAACATGCTCCAAAATAAGCAATAACAACAACCAATACATACCACAAGTAAGGATAATCACAATAGGCAACCAACATGCTTTTAATCTTTAAAAGACTGATAATTAACCTAAAACATCAATTCTAAGTAATTTCGCTTGCTCAACTAGGTAACCACCCCAAATGAACATAAATCAACATATTTTTACATCTTCAAGTTCAATTTAAGGAACATGAAGTCATATCGAATCTTAAGGTAGAACGCTCGGTCTTCAAATAATGAGAAGTTTTTCCCTTCCAAATTGCTTCTGAATGCTTCCATTCTATCAAATATAAAATCACAACAATAATACGTTGGTTAGATACCAAAATCACATTAAACAAATATATACCAAAATAGGAGTTAAAATGGGAAATGTGAGACCCACACTTGAAATTTTGGAATTTACTCCATCAAAGGTGGTAATTAGCTCCGCAAACTTTTGTCCAAAAATGAAACAGAATCTGGGGCTTGGAACAGCCCACACCAAGCATATGCACAAAATCAGCATTATAGACAATATAAAAGAAGCAAGGCAACCCTTTTGAGGCAGAATTTACCTCCAACAAAGCTTTCCCAATAGTTCCCGATAACCCAACAACGTAGCCCTGATGTTCGCGAACACACCAAGCTTTAAGACACATCAATTGTACCTCTGTTGCTCCCACAATACCAAAATCATGTTTTGAGATTGTTATTGATAGAATATCTGGTCTTAATATAAAGGACGATACAAACTTGTTCTTCGTTAATGCGGCCAAGAGGGTCCACGAACGTGGTAGAGTCCCCACGAACAAGAAAATTAAATACATAGGGGATGAAGAATGTGATGGGGCCTCACAATCGCGGAGAATAATCCCCAAACAGATGGAAAATGTGGAAGGGGCCCGCGAATGTGGAGACAAAACCCGCTTATCGCTCCAAACATGGCCCATTGTCCACGAACGTGAAGGGCATTACATGCCTACACCAGCTGATGAACATCAACATGTTTTGGCAAGTTTCCAACTCTTTGATGGGGTTCTCGAGATTCATTTAGAACCATGTGCACACAAACGAATTATCAGACTCCACCGAATTTGATATCTTAGAATAAACTGAGTAGTTAAAATCAATTTGAGGTCGTCTCAATAAAAATGGGTCTCACACCCGAACTCCTATGAAGTTAAAATATACAAAGGTGCTCTAAATTACCCTGGAAGACTCAAAATCCATAGAAAAGGTTATTCTAGACTAAACTCAATGTTTTTGATTTAACACAACTGTTAGAATTGTTTTTTAAGGCCTTCTTCCTAAGCTATTGACCGACGTCAACCGTTAAAGTTTTAAAATCTCTATAAAACAAGAACTTGGATAAAAACAAGAATGATCAGGTGACCAATTTGTCAGTCTCAACAAGTCATAAATCACTTCGGATCGGTATAGGAATGCTCTTATGAGATCCTATATTTTCCCTTATTCTTACATAATATATGTGGTATGGTGTTGTTTTATGAGGAGTATATGACTTGGCATAGTAAATTGGAAAATAATAATTCAAAGTGGTGGTAATATTGAGGAACTAAACTATGGTTTTGGGTAAAAGTGATCCCACAAATAAAGGTTTGGGGTTAAAGATATGGCTCGTGTAGCACCTAGTCCGTTTGAAAGGTTAAAATTAACATGTACCTTTAGGATAAGCTAATGAGTCTCTAATATGCTAATAATAACGGTTATAAGGTATTATAATAGAACAATGGTTGTATGTTAAGTTTTGAAGTCATGAAAATCAGGGAAACAAAGGTCGGATTTTTTTTTGTAGGTTTCTTAAATAAATTTCTGAAACTTTGGGTTAAATATATCATATGTTTTCTTCTAATATATAATAATTAAAGGACCCACAATCTATCAAATCAAAATTCCTCGAATCTAGTTTGCAATGCACAAGACTTCACATCAAATCGACATTGAAGTAAAAAGTTATGAGTATTTTACTTCAGACTGTCTATGAAGAGTTTGGGTTACAAACCGGGTCAGGTAAAAAAATAAGGTAAGTCGGATATTCAACTTTTTAACCCATAAAAAAATTTATTTTCAATTCATAAGCAGAAAGAAAGTTTAAGAGAAGTTTAAAATATAGTTTGGTAGTGTGACTTCAAAAGATTATTGAAGACATTTAATATTTGCGATAATAGTGAAACAATTGAAATTCCAAGAAACCAATATAATACACTTGCTACACGAAAGCGATATAAAAGAGAGGAATTCCTAAAGGCACCCTGTAGCCTTCCAAAGATAAGACACATTGTCTCATCACTGATTCGTAAGACTCTACTAGGTATTAGCTCTGTACAAGTGAGGTTGGTAACCTGGAGCTCTGATACCAACTTCTCACAACCCGACTTCTTGAGTCATGATGGAACCTACTAAATCCACCAATAAGAAAGTTGACCCGTACCCAGAATGACCAGTAGTGAGCACAAGGATTTAACAAAACAGAAAATAATACTAACAATAAGAAAAGACAGAAACGAAAAGCAAACCGAAAACTATATACAAAAGAAACCCATCCAGAACCTGGAAGTCACGAGTAAAGTGATGTGTAACAAGATAAATACAAGTCACAAAAGTGGACCACAACAAACCATCCTAAATGCAAAAGACAAGCTAACATATGTAAAGAAAAAGATAGGTTCATCCAGGACGCTAACTGCTCACCCTCATCTTCGATATCTAGAAGCTGAAAAACCAGCAAGAACGATCACCACTGGTAGCTGGTAGTAGGACCTGCATTAAGAAAAGATGCAGAGTGTAGCATAAGTACCAAAATAAGCTACTCAATATGCATCATAGGCCGACCAAGTCAGAAAGTTAAAAAACAATCTACTAAGATAGAATTGAGACACTAACAAAGGTGAAAGTGGATATGGTGAGAAGGCACAAAAGAATATCAGAAGTAAATTTAAGTACAACTAAACTAAACCTAACTTGACCCTAATAAGCCCAGAAGGTACACTCGTGCGAAAGTTTAACAAAAAACTGAATGGACCCCATAAGCCCGACAGGAAAACAAAATATCTAAATTTATGAGAAAGAAGAATAACCCAGATATGAATCCAAGAACATCAGTCGGTATCCTAACCTAAGTAACTAAGAAAAATTCAACTCCCAACTCAGCTAGCAATAGTAATAATCAACCCAAGTCATCCAACGATACAATCCATTCTCAAGGGTCGTCTAACTATCAAGAGTGACCCTAGTATGTGTCAACTATGTAGAGGATCTCAAATATCTAGGCCCCCAACCAGCAAGCGCACTCTAGGGACGTCAGCTTCCCAACTAGCAAGAGTGTTCGGGCGCATTACAACTCCTAAGAGGATCTCAGGTTGGCTCTAAGCCACCGTGGATCAACTTCCACTCCCAAGGGTATCATAAAAGTGTCTAAGAAAGAAGCATTCTAATCACTAGAAAGCAGAAAAACTTTGGTAACACATTGGAGCCACAGAAATAGGGAGAGGAGACAGAAAGGGCTAACAAGATATAGGAATGCCTAAACTAAGCCACATTCTATTAGACTCAATTCGGCTAATCAGTCTACAAGGACCTAGTCCATCCAAATGACATTACAGACGTGCTAAAGTGACAAGGTGCACGGGTCTAAGGCAACACTAGTCTATCCTAGATAAAGGCCAAAACATGCTCCAAAAAGAAGTAATAAAACAAGTAAATCACATAGCATGCTACTACACACATACAACCCTCTATCAATATGCTACTAGCCTCAAAATAGTAGTAATCAACCTAACTCATGGTTTTTGATGAAGAAAAGTGGAAATAACTGGTACCCTCCCCCAATTCACACTAATCATCATGAATTTATACATTCATGCTCAATCTAGATAGAAAGAAAGTCGAAGCCTACTTGTTGGCCGACCGCACGTGCTAAATATCACACGGTCATATATTTTCCCTTTTAAACGGCCTCTGAATGCTTCCACACAACCAAAAATAGAATCACAGAGTCATACATTCATACAGTAAGTAAAATCACCCAAAACAGAGATGGACTAATTTTTAGAGTCACATAGAAATCATGGGATCCGTGCCAAAAATTCTGGAATTTACTCCATCAAAAAGTCATACACTATGCGTTGAACATGTCCCCCAAATGCAGCAACTTGCGCATGAAAATGCACACTTGAGTGCCAATCATTCATGAACTCCAGAAAAAGTGTGCAAGCGCAAGGGCTTTAGATGATAGGGAGGTGCTAAGGCCTCTAAACATCGACAGGGTGCCTAGGATTCATTCAGAACCGCGTGCGCACAAACAAACTATGCTACCTTATTGGATTCAATATTTTGGACTCACTAGAACCATTAAAATTCATGTCCAAGGTCATTTCAATAAAAATATTGTCCCACACTCAACTTCCATTTAAAGTATATATTAACGAGGGGCTTCAAAATTAGCCCGAAATCCTTGGGACCTAATGAAGGGTCGTTACGATACCAAACTCAATATTCTGGAGGTAACAGTGCTTATAGAATTATTCTGGAATCTCTTTACACAAAATATTGAATAAAGTCAAACTTAGGCCTCAACTTGAAAAGAAAAATGCCTAATCGCACAAACTCGCACTGAAAGCCTCGGGAGTTTTTATGACTATGTTCCTAGTCTAAAATGACCCTTCTAGAGCTAATGGAATCATCATAATTGGATTTTGAGGTCATCTTTCTAAAATTTTGTAAAAAAATTACCGTTCAAGGTTCAAAAGCTCCAAACACTAAAATTAACATAAAACCAAATGAACGATGAGGTCACCAAACTGTCAGTCCCAGCAAGTTACTAAATGACTTGAGGTCTCTACAAAAAAGCTCTAAATTATAAACAGGAGGCATAAGAACAAAACTAACCTAGAGGTCATTACATATGAGGCCTTTCTAGCCCACTATTTTTTACAAAAGGTTCGAGTGGCCCGTCTTAACAAGTTTATCAGTCTGAAACAAGGGAACATGTGTCTGAGATATTAAACCAATATGTTTAATTATTTGGTGAGATATGAATGATATATCGTATGTACCATGAGAGCCTAAGTTCATTGTTATGTTGACAATTTGTTAGATCGTATGATTAGATATTATAGCATAGCATCCCTACATGATGATATATATATATTTCTAGCATACATGCTTTTTCTTAGATTATAGAAGACCTTTCTCAATAAATATTTGTGATACCTGAGGGATAGGGAGCATAGTAAGACGACATGTATAGTGGGGTCTTATATGGAGCCACATGGTGATTTTAGGCCCCCCACTCCATCGATATCCACCTCGGCCAGTAGGTAGTGTTTCACCACAGATGCAGGGCATTGGTTTGATCATTATTGTCAATCAAGACCAAGTCAAATTTTTGGCCAGTTGAGGGTCATTAGTAGAAGCGTTCCATACATATGAGACATCTTACTCCTCTATTAACACAGTGCAGTAAGAAACATATTTCGAAATGTAGACAGGGTTCAGGTGCATGTTATCATTATGGGAAGCTAGGAAATTTTATTAGTTGGTGCCCAAGGTTGAGCAGAGGTGAGCCAGCCCAGCCTTCAGTTTCCATAGTAGCCTTTTCACCCTCAATTCGTGCCCCATAAATAGGACCATAGTCTTCTTAGAGCCATGCAAGGGGGAGAGATGAGGGTGACACATTAAGTTTTAGTGGTGGGAAAAACCACTTTTATGCACTCAAAGGTTGACAGGATTTAGAGCCATTTCTATATGTTTTCATGGGTATATTGATGGTATCTTCTCAAGTTCTTTCTGCATGGATAGATCCTATCTCTATATTTTCATATATTACTCCATTTATTGTTGGTAAGCTTAAAATAAAACTTGAGTTGTTTCCACACTCAATTGAGGTGTATATACCGGTTGATGACTCTATTTTAGCTAGGTGTGCCTATAAAGGTTGCACAGTGTTAATTACTTATCATCCCACCTCCCCTAATTTAGTTGAATTTACTATTCTAGACTTTGATGTAATTATGTGTATGGATTGGTTGACAGCTTGTCAAGTTAATATTGATTGTCGGCCAAAGATGGTAGGATTTCATTTACTAGGTGAGCCAATCCTTGAATGGAAAGGCAATGAAGCCATGCCTTAGGGAAAATTTATTTCATACCTTAGGGCTTGAAAGTTTATTTCTGAAGGTTGTATAAACCATATGGTTCATATAAAGGATATTGATAAGGATATAACTACTCTTCCTTCAATTCCAATTGTGAATGAATTTCTGATGGTATTCCCTGACAATCTTCCAGAAATTCCCCTAGAAAGATTTATATCTCTATAGACTTACTTTTTTATACGAAACCTATACATTACAAGAAAAGTGTAAATTACATGTGGATTTTCATGGGGATTAGTGTGAAAATTTGCAGGAAAATAAGTTTCCTGCAGATTTTCATACTAATTCCCAGGAAAATCCCATGTAATTAACATTTTTTTTGTTGCTATCTCCATTCCTCCCTATAGAATCGCTCCTGAAGAGCGAAAGGAATTGAAGTAACAACTGAAGGACTTGCTCGATAAAGCCTTTATCAGTCCAAGTACATCCCCATGGGATGCTTTTGTGTTCTTTGTTCGAATGAAAGATGGTTCCTTAAGAATGTGTATTGACTTTAAGCAACTAAATAAAGTAATAATTAAGAATAAACATCCTCTTCCATGGATTGATAACTTGTTTAACTAGTTACAAGGTGCCAAATTTTTTTCCAAGATCGACTTGTGATCCGGTTACCATCAGTTGTGAGTCACGGATGTTGATATCCCAAAAAACACCATATAAAATGAGGTATGGCCATTTTGATTTTCTTGTCAAGTATTTCAAGCTTAAAAATTCCTCAACAGCCTTTGTTGATCTTATGAATCAGGTCGTCAAACCATTCTTTGTTAAATTTGTGATTGTGTTTATTGACCACTTCCTGATATATTCATGGTCAAAATTCAAGCATGCAAACTACTTGCGAGCTGTAATGCAGACTCTCCAAGATTACAGTTATACGCTAAATTTTTTAAATGTGAATTTTGGCTCTTTTCTATAAATTTTCATGGTCACGTTATTACCAGTGATGGTATCAAGTCTGATAGGCCAAAAATTGAAAAATAAATGACTTGGCTGAGGCCTTTGAATCAAATAGAGGTTCGCAACTTTATAGGCTTGGCAATGTATTAATGGTTGTTTGTGGAGGGGTTCTCCTCTATCTCTACACCACTGATGCAATTTACACATAAGGTAACTAAGTTTTAGTGGACTGAGGTATATGAACAGAGTTATTCGTAGCTAAAGAAAAGTCTTACCACAACACCTATCTCGACTCTTCCAGATGGCACTAAGGGTTATATTGTATATTGTGCTGCCTTAAGAATTGGCCTAGGCTGTGTTCTTATGTAGTATGGTAAGGTTAGCGCATACTCCTTCAGATAGTTATGAAAAAATGAGTAGATCTATTCTACTCATGATCTTGAGTTTGTTGTAGTTATCTTTACCCTAAAAGATTTGGCGACATTATCTATACGAGGTTCATATTGATATTTTACCGACCACAAAAGCCTTCAATATTTATTTAAGTAGAGGGAGTTGAACCTATGAAAAAAGAGATGGCTAGAATTAGAAAATGACTACAATGTTGACATTTTATATCATCCCGACAAAGTAAATGTTGTTGTTGATGCATTCAACCAGAAGTCCATGGGTAGTATAAGTCATGTTGATACAAATAAGGTTAAAATTACAAAATACCTAGGTAGATGAAGAAGGTGGAGGTGTTGTCGTTTAGAATACAGAAGAATCTTCCTTTGTTACTGAAGTGAAAAAGTTGTAACATGAAGATCCAGAGCTTATGCAACTAAGGGAAAAAAATCCACAACAACAACAACCTTTATTTGAGCTAACTCGAGATGTAGGCCTAAGATAATAGGGTCGCTTATTTGTATCAAAAGTTGGAGAGCTCCATACAAAGATTATTTTAGAGGCCCATTATTCTAGATTTGCAGCTCACCTTGGAGCGATGAAGATATTTTGGGACCTTCGACATATCTATTGGTGGAATGGCATGGAAAAGGATTTTGCGAAGATGGTAGATGAATATCCCAACTTTCAGCAAGTTAAAGCAGAACATCAGAGGCCTAACATAGTATATTGAGCTTCCGTTATGGAAATAGAACATGATAAATATAGACTTCATCACTAGTTTTCCTTGCACTCCATGGAGGTAAGATTCTATTTGGGTATGTATAGATACGCTAATGAAATCTACTCATTCCAGCCAATGATTATGCCAAGCTTTACATTCAGATGATTGTTTTCCTTCATGGAGTTTCATTATCTATTATCTTTGATCGAGGGGACTCAATTTACAAACATAGTGTACATTTAAAATTGTTAAGAATATATATGGAAATAGGACATGATAAATATGGACTTCATCACTGGTTTGCCTCGCACTCCACAGTGGTATGATTCTATTTCGGTATCTGTAGATATGCTGATGAAATATGCTCATTTTAGCCTATGATTATGCTAGTCTTTACATTCAGAATCTTGTTTGCCTTCATGGAGTTCCATTATGTATTATCTTTGATCGAGGGGCTCAATTTACAAAATATTTTTGGAGATATTTTCAGAATGGTCTAGGCACTCAGATAAAGCTTAGCACCATATTTCATTCACAAACTAATGGACAGACAGAGTGTACTTTTAAAATTGCTAAGGATATATTACGTGCCTGTGTGTTGGATTTTACAAGAAGCTAGGATGAACATCTACCTCTTATTGAGTTTGGTTATAATAACAACGTCCAAGCTAGTATTCAGATGGCTCCCTACGAAGCACTATATGAGCGGAAGTATAGGTTACTGATTTGTTGGTTTGAGGTCAAGGAACCAAGTTGCTAGGTCCCAGTCTAGTCCAACAAGTCATGGAAAAGGTAAAGCCTATTAGATATAGGTTGCAAGCAACACTAAATCAACAATTGTCTTGTGAATATGTTTGACACTCGGACTTAGAGTATGATGTAGCAGATTAGGTTTTCCTGGCAATATTCCTTATGAAGGGCATCACGCGATTCGGAAAATTGGGAAGCTCAATTGTTACAACCCAGGGGTACCCTCTAGATGTAACATGGCATATAGAACCTCGAAGGACTCCATATAAGCCACTTAGCATATCATAACATAAAGTACTCGAATATAAAAGAGTAAAACAACATTTAAATGGAAAAAGAGTTTTATAGAAAAGCGGAAGTCTAACTCATGTCTCAACATAGCCATCTATTACAATAGAATGAAAGTGGGCCTAGCCCATACATCATGTTAAAAAAGGAAATACAAAAGCGAAACTATAATAAGGAAAGTACGTCCTAGAACCATGAGGACTCACCAAGCTCGGAATGAAATCAAAATCCAAGCTCTAGCTACTAGAATGGAAACCCTTCCTGTCGGATCCTACATTTGGGAAAAATGTAGGCAAGAGTTTGCGTTAGTACAAAAATGTACTAAGTATAATAGCTATGCACAAAAAGATTTAAAACATTCTAAGAAGGACATTTTGTTTCATGACTTGCAATATGACCCATAAAACATGATATAAGAGGGTTAGAAAACATAAGTGAAACCATCATAGTCAGTGCAGGCTAAATCATCTTTAAGACTTTGAACACATAAAAGATACTTCTTTAAGTCACCTTAGTTCATTAATCCTCTTTGTTGTGGAAAATTTAGCCTTAACCGACATAGAGACCATGTGAGTTAAAACATGATCACCCGGTGTCTCACACACCGGAAAGGGGTGTTCCACTTGCCTAAGGTAAAAGCATGAACATCTAGCTTAAGTGGATCAACTAGCTAATTAACCCATGAGGGCAGATAGAGTAAGGGATAAGGAGATTGCTGCTAGAAAACCGACCTCTACTAACATGAGAACTTCTATATCATGAGACTTCTTCTAGAAACCCGGCCTCTACTAACAGGAGAGCTCCCATCTCAATGTCAATATCCACTCGGTGATAAGCATAATTTCCATGGAATAGTATTTTCTTACTTATTCTAATTATCCATGGAAAGGCATGTCATCTTGCCAATCCAAGCTAGTTCATTAGCATAGCTCTTATTAATTTATTTATTTAACTAAGAATAGGCTTTCAGCCTAAGAATCCATTCTATGTGAGAAAACCTTTCACATAATGGTTGGAAGTATTTTATGAGAATAACCTTTCAACAACAACACAACAACAACAACATTGGCACTTTTGTCACGACCCAGGGGTACCCCCTATATGTACCAAGGCGTATAAAACCCCAGAGGCCCCATACAAGCCACTTAGCATATCATAACATCAAGTAATAGAAAAGGTGTAGAAATTTAAAACTTTTCTATACAATTAAAGTCTTTTATAAAAGCAAGTGGAAGTCTAACATGACATTGTCTCAAACCATCTAAACATATAGAAAATAGAAATCTTGGGACGCAGCCCATACAATAGTCTTGAAATAAATGAATGACATAAAAGAGATAGGGTGATCCAATCCTCGAATACAATGCAGAATCACCAAAGCTTCACTTTGAAATCCTTTAGGAATCTAAGCACAAGTGTGTGAATCGAGAACGCTAGATCCTACATTTGATAAGAATGTAGGCAAGAGTATGCATTACAACAATCAAGTACTAAATATGATGGCTAGCATAAACAACAAAAACATAAGCATTAGTCAACATAAGAAATAGGGAATATGCGTAATTAATACATATAAAGCATCATAAAGAAAGAGGAATACTTCCTTAAGCAACCTCACTTATCCTTAGCTAAGACTTAGCTCATTCGTCTCTAGTCAAGCTTACATCGTGGAAGGCATATCTAGCAACACTCCAAGAAATAATAGTCATACATAATCACATTAGTCATAATTACTTTTAAAGACATGAGGATTCGCCTCAATGTGTAACACTCCGGCAAACTAATAAACTAAGCTAGAGCCTAATGAATAAACTAGTAGCCTAAATGGGGTTTATCGCAAATGTTAGAGTCATAAAATAACCTCCGTTAATTAGTATAAGTGTTTTTGGACTTAAACGTCAAGGCATAACCCCCCAAGGACCAACCAAGGGTCCTTGAGAGGGGCATTCATACAGCCCAAAAAGCTGTCAATAATGCAGCCTACCCACGAAATGGGCACCCATGAGCCTTGGGTAGACCCATGTCCCATAGGTGGGGGTCGTGGGTTAAGGCTGGACCACCACTTGCCTTGCAAAATTTCTATCTAATCTACGAATTAGCAGTACGGTTCGTGGACCCACTCACGCCCCGTGGGTGGGGTCTCATGAGTGAGGGCTGGGGTTGGACAAGATGAGGAGCTGCAGACCCAACCCACAATTGACTAGTACAGTCTATTGGACCATCCACACCCCATGGGTGGGGTCATGGATAGGGTCCTGCAATGCTGCCTCAGTTTTGACCAAGGCTAAGACAATTTTGGTAATTCCAAAAGTTATTATTCTTGTGTAGGGTTGTTTTAATTCTTTTTAATTCACTTATAAGTACTTATAAGTCATTAAACACCCCTTTTACACTTCATAACTCACAAGACTCAAATCATAACCAACTCCCCTCTCCAATATTTCTCTCTCTAAAACCTCCATTGAAGAAGAAGAAGAAATCAAGGTTTAGGGCACAAGAACTCACCTTTTCCACTCAATTTCGTGAGGGATATTCATAAGGTATGGTGGATTTTCACCTATGGGTAGCCTTCACCTATAGAGTCCCTTCAAAACTTGATTTCAAAGCTTCCAATTTCCCCCAAAAGCTAGGGTTTCAATCTATATCATGGGTTCTCTTTCAAAACGTTTCAAATTGTTTATTTATGATGGATTATGATTGAATTGATGATTTATTGTTGATTTATGATGAAATCCCCCCATAAACCGCTAAATTCCCCATATTGCTAAATTGTGAATTTATGATGTGGGTTGATTGATTATGGAAGCATGCCAATTGATTATGTTTATATTGATTGAGTTATTGAATCATGACATTCCCCTATCTAATTTAGTAGTTCTAGAAGTTTGGTTTGAGTTGATTCATAGCCTTGAAGGGTAAATCATGAGGGTTTGTACATGTTAATGAGAATTGTGTATGAGCATATGCTTTACTTAGAAAGTGAATATCCTGTAACTATTGCGTAATTGTGGTATTGTTGAAATATCATTCTCCCCATACTCCTACACATGACTATGCATGAAATGTGTATGACTATGATAATGTTGATGTGTTGATTGAAAGGTTATTCCTATGAAACAGAACGAACATGATGTGAAAGGTTTACTCACATATAATTGATTCTAAGGTTGAAAGGTCATTCTCACCTAATAAATCTATGATCATGTTGGTTTGAGTGTTAGGGCATTCTTTCATGAACATGAACTTAAGTAAAGACTTAATATGAATATTAAAGGGAATTATACTTAGCACCGAGTAGATATGAATATGAGATGGAAGCTTTTACGTCAGTTAGTCCGGCTTCCCAATGGGTTCCTTTCACCCCAGTTAGTCTGGGTTCCCAAAATAGTTATCTCATGAGATGGAAACCTTTTACCTCAGTTAGTCTAGGTTTCTAGTAGCAATCTCCTTATCCCGTAACTATGTGCCCAAATAGGTCTTTAGCAAGTGAATCCACCTAAAAGCTAATACTTGAGTTCTACCTTAGGCAAGTAGGACACCTCTTTTCGGTGTGGGGACATGACACTGGATTCCATGTAGCTCACATGGTCTATGTCGGTTAAGGTTGTTTCCCTACACGACAAGAACATGAACCATGACATAAACAACAACATGAACTATGAACAAGAACATGATTTATGTACTATGGTTCCTCAATAGGTTCTACTTAGTATGAATGGGTGTATGGGACTTCATTCTTGCATTGCACAAGTAGTCTTTGAGAGTGGTTGTGGTATGTTTCTCTTATGACATGATGTTTTGTGAGTTAATGTATGTTTTATATGAACCATGAACATGAACTATACTTTTGACTTCTTAATGAGTTTTACTTAGTGTGAGTGGGGATATGGGACTCCACTCATACAATGCACAAGTAGACCTATAAAGGGGTTATGGTGTGGTTTCCTTATGCTATGAAGATATATGAATTTATGTATGCATGATATGGATTGTTGCTAAGAGTGACTTTACTTATTACAGGATATGAACATGAATGTCTCCTTGTTTATGAGTGTTGGCTATGGATAAGGTCCAGGTATGTTATGCATGATTATGGTGGCCTAAAAGTGGTACTTAGAATACATAGGAGTATGGGATCTTGTCTATGCATTCCACAGGTATAGCCTAGGGTTGCTTATGAAACTGTTTTACTATATATTTACACTAATGTGCATGCTGATTCTTAAAGTTTACAAAGTGCATGGTTTCAACTAAAAATGTCCCCTTTTGCATGTTTTAAGAATTTTTATGCATGGCTTCCATACTTAGTACAATTTTTGTGCTAACCCATTTATTCTACATTTTTCTATAAGTGTAGGTTCCGGTTATTGAGGCATACTTCTCCTTTTGAGTAAAGCTTGGATTGACTATTCTCTACTCTTTGGTGAGTCCTCATTGTTTGAGGACAATAGTTATTCACTTCTAGTTTCTTTCATATTTTTTCTTTTAAGACTATGTTGTAAACGGTTGTGACCCTTATTGATTCTCGATTGTATTAGATGGTTATTGAGATAAGGTCTAGACTCATATGTTATTTTATGAAAAAGTCTTCTATTGTAAAAAGTTTTAAATTCCGCATCATTTCTATTACTTATGTTAATCATTATGCTAAGGGATTGTATGAGACCACTTTGGGGTCGAGTACAAAGTATTACATCTAGGGGGTACCCCTGAGTCATGACAAACTGATTAATCAAAGCACAATGTTTAGAATGATTCTAGGATGATGTATCATGCACCACGTCTAGTAGAGTCTTATTCATGAGTATGAAGTGCGCCAGACTTATGAATGAGAGGCTATAATATGTTTAGGGCATTTTACTTCTTTTATTACTATTAAGTCGTGCCTTAGAGTTTTAACTCTATGAAGTCCTTTTCCTAACCCTTCTCTTGTGTCTATAGGATATGAATACAAGAAGGGCGAACACAGGAAGGATGAAAGAGGAGACTGTGAATGAGGGAGTTCCTCCTTAAGGTCCCCAAGGCCCTCAAGTTCCTCAAGATCCTAGTGATAAGGGGGCTATGACAAATGTTGAAAAAGGTCGACTCTCCAAATAATGACCCAATCCATGACGGCCTACGTCAATAGGAATACTTGGGCTCATGTGAACCCTTACGTGAACACCATGGCTTCAAGGTTGAGAGATTTCACAAGAATGAACCCTCATATGTTCTTTGGTTCTAAAGTAGTTGAATACCCTCAAGAGTTTGTGGAAGAGGTGTACAAGATAATTGATGCTATAGGTGGACTTCTATAGAGAAAGCAGAACTAGCTGCTTACCAATTGAATGATGTGGCCCAAGTGTGGCATACTCAATGGAAGAGTAATAGGGCGGTTGAAGCGGGTCCGATAGATTGGGAGATATTCAAGAAAACATTCCTAGATAGGTTCTTTCCCCGAGAGAAGGGGGAAGCAAAGGTGGAGGATTTTATCAACCTTCGTCAAGGAGTTATTAGTGCTCAAGAATATTACCTAAAATTCACTAAGTTGTCCAAGTATGCTCCATCTTTAGTATCGAATTCGAGGGATGAGATGAGTCAATTTGTGACAGGTTTGTCCGACTTAATTGAAGAAGAATGTCGTACGGCAATGCTCCATGATAATAGGGATATCTCACATCTAATGCTATACGATCAACAAGTTGAGAAATCAAGACTTAGGAAAAAGAATAAGGAAGTGAAGAGAGAAAGGACCGATGATGGAAATTATTCCAAGGGTAAGTTTTAGGGTTAAGGGCGACCAAGGTTCAAGAGAAGGTTCTACAACCAAGGCTCTTCTAGTGTTCCAAGGGTCAACAAGGATAGGGTGCCTAGACCTAAGCTTCAAGGAGGCAATAGTGGGTGATATTCTATGACAAGGCCTACTTGTGCCAAGTGTGGCAAGAAACATGATGGTAAGTGCCTTGTTGGCATGGATGGTTGATTTAGTTGTGGGAAAAGTGGTCATATTATGAGAGATTGTCCCATACTAAAGGCTCAAGGAAGAGAGGGAAAGCAAGTCCCTCCTAGCGGTTCAAACTCCGATGCTCCCAAGAAAAACCGATTTTATGCTCTTCAATCCCGAGGTGACAAAGAGAGCTCCCTAGATGTGGTGAACGGTATGTTACGAGTCTTTTCTATTGATGTATATTCTTTGTTTGATCCCGGTGACACTTTGTCGTTTGTCACACCTTTTGTTGCTATGAAATTTGAAATACTCCTCGAAGTGTTAATAGAGCCTTTTTCGGTGTCTACCCCGGTTGGTGACTCGGTAGTGGCAAAAATAGTCTATAGGAGTTGTCCTATTTATTTGTCCCATAAAGTTACCTTGGTGGACTTGATAGAGTTAGACATGTTAGACTTTGATGTCATTTTTGGTATGGATTGTTGCATGCATGTTTTTCCTCTATTGGTTGTAGAAATAGGGTGGTTAAGTTTCAATTCCCAAATGAGCCTACTTTACAATGGAAGGGGGGAAATTCTATCCCTAGAGGTGAATTTGTTTATAGTCTAAAAGAAAGGAAAATGATCTCCAAGGGGTGCATTTACCATATTCTTATGGTGATGGATGTGGAGTCTGAAACCCTGTAACACCTCGGAAGTTGGTAAGTTGAACTAGAGCCTAAACATGAGGGTTAACGTCAAGGTACGTGTTAGAATCCGTAGTTAGAAGACCTTTTTAGGTTTGGTATGGGGTTCCAAGGGCATGAGTCAAGGCAAGCGGGCAAAGCCTAAGCCAAAGGCCAAGGTTGCCCAACCTTGACCAAGCACTGCCCAGGGTTCAGGACCACCTTCACGACCAGTGGTCTTGACCACGGTCTGTGAAGGGGTCGGTGAAGACCCCATAGTCTTGTGCGAGGTCAAGGTTTGAGGCCTAGCTACTGCCTAGGGACGACGAGCCACTTCACGGCCCGTGGTCATGACCACGGCTCGTGGTCATGCCTTAGCATGATGGGAGTATGTATTGTCAAGGGAAGCTACTGGTCAAGGGACCACGGGCACAACCATGGGCCGCGGTCCACTTGACGGGCCGTTGAGATGGCCATAGTCCCTCGACAGAGCTACCTAAGTTGAGGGTCATTTTGTAATTTCCTATTTAATTAGTTATTTTATGGGGTTGTTTTTAATTGTTTTATATATTATATATAAAGGGTTTAAGTCATTAAACACCTAAATTACCTCATTATTCTTATACACCCAAAAGAGTTCATCTTCTCCAAAATTTCTCTCTATAAAACTCAAGGAAGTAGAAGGGAGCAATTGAAGCTAGGGTTTGTTGATTTCAAGAGTTGTTCCTAAAATTTCTTGGGGATTCTTTATAAAGGTATGGTAGTCTTCATACTTGATTAAGTTTCATTCAAGGAGCCAATTCCGAAACATGATTTCAAGTTCCAAATTTCTCCAAAAAGTAGAGTTTTCAATCTAAGCATGGGTTCAATTCCAAAACGTTTTCAAGGGTTTACATTTGATGATTTATGAATGAATTGATGAATTTATGATGATTTATAATGAATTTCCTCATGAACCCATGTTCTTTCCACATATTACTATATTGGTTGCTTGTGACTTGGGTTGATTGATTATGGAAGTATGTTGATGGATTATGCCTAAATTGATTTATATTATTGAATTACATTATTATTCATGCCTAAATAGTAGTATTCTATGTGTATTGGTGAATTGTGATTCATAACCTTGGAGGGAAATTTCATGAAGGTTAATGTATGAGTATGATGTTATGAAAATGTTTATGATTCCAAGGAAAGCAATATGATCATGTCTATAATGTAGTTGTGCTATTATTGAAAGGTCATTATCAATTGTGCACTTATGAATGTTGATGATAGAATGTGAAGGGTTTCCTTCAATGTAATTTATATCTTGATTTGGTAGGCTTATGCATCCTCTTGTTGTATAAATGACAATATTGCTGATTGTTGTATCTTGTATCGGTAGGCTAATAGAACCCTTCCATGCATGTTAATAATGTACCTTGCGATCGGTAGGCTTATAGCACCCTTCAATAAATAATATTAATGAACTTTGGGATCGGTAGGCTTATGGCACCCTTTCATAAATGTTAATGATGAACCTTGAATTAGTAAGCTTATGGCACCCTTTCATAAGGATTCGATGAGCTATCCTAATAATGTACCTTGCATTGGTAGGCTTGTGTCACCCTTTCATGTGTTAAATGATGTACATTGAATCAGTAGGCTTATGGCACCCTTTCATGTGCAGTACTGTTAATGTGAATGAATTACTCTATGGGAATGAAGGTTTAGCACAATGTGGATATGGTAAGATGGAATCTCTCCCAATGTTAGGCCAGGTTTCAATGAACATTTTTCATATCCCATAACTATGTGCCCGCATAGGTTATTAGCTAGTGGATCCACTTAGGCTAACATGTTACCGTTCCTACCTTAGGCAAGTAAGACCATATCGTTACGGTGTGGTGATAAGACACCAAATTCCATGTCAAGCTCACATGGTCTATGTCGGTTAATGATTATTCCCATCATGTGAGATACGTGCTATGGTTACTTGAGAGGTTCTATGAAGTGTGGGTGGCAGTATGGGATGCCATACATGTATTGCATAAGTAGGCTTTGAGAGGCTATGGTGTGATTCTCTAATGTCTTAATGTTAATGAAAGAATGTGCTAAAAAAAAGGAAGCTATGAGAATGTTGACTTAAATGCTTAAATGTTATGATGTATGCTTTACTTGGATGATATTATGAGTTACTTTCCTTATCATGTCTTATTAAATGTCTGTGTTGCTTATGTATGAACATTGTTTAAAGATGAAAAGCAAGAAGGGTGAGTTCACTATTGGTGGCCTCAAAGTGGTACTTGGTATGGATGGTGGTATGGGGCGCTATTCATACATTGTACAAGTATAACTTAGGGTTACCTAGGGTGAAAGCTTAATGTGATTAAATGGTTTGTATGATGATTATGTTGTATCTTATGCCTCTCTATTTAATGTTCATGATGTTTCACAAAACTGTCATGTAGCATGATTTTCAAATGAAATGTCCTTTTTAAGCAAGGTTTATGCATGGCTATCATACTTAGTTCATTAAATGTGCTAACCCATATTTCTTCTATTTTACTACAAGGGCTTGGATTAAGTTCTTGCAAGACTTGTGGTATGTTCTCATGGATTTGAGGACATGTGTTCATTTCTTTCATGTAATAGACATTTTTATACTTTCTATTGTAAAGGGTCGTGACCCTACTTTTGTTTCAAGATCTTTTTAGATGGCCATGTGAGACAAGTAGACTTCCGTTGTTTTTAAAGATGTTTCCGATTGAATGGATTTAAAGAAAAGTTTTAAATTCCGCACTATTTCTATTATCTTATTTGATGATATGCTATGAGGCTTATATGAGACTTTTCGGATTCTTGTACGCCGTGTCGAATATAGGGGACAGTCTTGGGTCATGACAAGTCAGTCACCGTGATGAATGAATATTCAAAAGTCTTTCCCGATGACTTACCCGACATTCCTCACGAACGGGAAATAGATTTTGGCAGTGATATCTTGCCAGATACGCAACCTATCTCCATTCCTCCTTAGAGAATGGCTCCAGTCGAGTGGAAAGAGTTAAACAAGCAATTGAAGGATTTGCTAGACAAGAGTTTTATTCAACCGAGTATCTCTACATGGGGTGCTCCAGTGTTGTTTGTTAGAAAGAAGGATAGGTCCCTTAGAATCTGTATAAACTACTGCCAATTGAACAAGGTAACCATATAGAATAAATATCCCCTTCCGAGAAATGATAATTTATTTTATCAACTCCAAAGGTCTAGTTACTTTTCGATGATTGACCTTCGTTCAGGCTACCACCAACTAAGGGTGAGAGGGGTTGATATACCCAAGAAGACTTTCTGAACTAGGTATGGGCACTATGAATTCCTTGTAATGTTATTTGGCTTAACAAATGCCCCAGCGACATTCATGCTCCTAATAAATAGGGTATTTAGACAATACCTTGATACGTTTGTGATCATTTTTATCGAAGATATTTTGATCTATTCAAGGAGTGAGGTTGATCATATGAGCCATTTGAAGAATTTATTACAAGTTCTTAAAGACCACCAATTGTATGCAAAGTTTAGTAAATGTGAGTTTTGGCTCCATTGCCTTCCTTGGCCATATTGTGTCTAGCAAGGATATTCAGGTAGATCCTTAGAAAAAGGATGCGGTCAAAAGTTGGCCTAGACCGCTAACTCCAACAGATATTAGATGTTTTTTGGGTTTGGCCGGTTACTATAGGAGGTTTGTTGAGGGTTTTTCCTCCATTGCTTCTCCGTTGACGACTTTGACTCAAAAGAAAGATAAGTTTCTGTGGTCGGAGGCTTGAGAGAAAAGCTTCCAAGAGCTGAAAGATAAACTTACTTCCGCTCTGATATTGACCTTACCGGAGGGTACCAATGGGTTTGTGGTATATTGTGACGCCTCGAGAGTGGGGTTAGGATGTGTGTTCATGCAACATGGTAAGGTGATTGTCTATGCTTCAAGGAAACTTAAGATTCATGAGAAAAATTATCTTACCCATGATCTTTAATTAGCGGCGGTGGTATTTGCCTTGATAATATGGAGGCACTATCTATATGGGGTGCATATGTATATGTTCACCGATCACAAGAGTCTTCAATATGTGTTTAGTCAAAAGGACTTGAATCTCCGACAAAGAAGGTGGTTAGAACTCTTGAAGGACTATGACATGAATGTCCTTTACCACCCCGGCAAGGCTAATTTTGTTGCGGATTACCTTAATAGATTGTCCATGGGAGGTGTCGCTCATGTAGAAGATGAAAAGAAATAATTGGTTCGTGATGTGCATAGATTGGCCCGGCTAGGTGTCTAACTAGTGGATTCCATCAATGGTGGTGTCATGGTCCATAATGGTTCCGAATCATCCTTTGTGATGGACGTGAAATCTAAGCATGACCTTGATCTCATATTATTTAGTTGAGAGAAACGGTAATCAACAAGTCCGTTGAAGCTTTTTCCCAAGGGGGAGATGGGGTACTTAGCTACCAAGGTCGGTTATGTGTTCCGGATGTTGATCGCTTGAGAGAGAAATTTTAGAAAAAGCTCATGGTTCGCGGTATTCTATTCATCTGGAAGCCACAAAGATGTACCGTGATATACAGGAAGTCTATTGGTGGAATGGTATGAAGAAGGATATAGCGGGTTTTGTGACCAAGTGTTCGAATTGTCAACAAGTTAAGGCCGAACACCTAAGACCGGGAGGTTTGTCCCAAGACATAGATATTCCCACTTGGAAGTGAGAGGATGTGAATATGGATTTTATTGTGCGTTTTCCTAGTACTCGAAGGCAGCATGATTCTATTTGGATCATTGTGGAGAGAATGAAAAAATCAACCCACTTTATTCTCGTCAAGGTTTCGTTTTTGGCGGAACACTATGCCCAATTGTACATCAAGGAGATAGTGAAGTTGCATGGGGTTCCTTTATCTATTATTTCGGATCGGGGTACTCAATTTACTTCACACTTTTGAAAGGCATTCCAAAAAGGACTTTGTACTAAGGTGAAGCTCAACACCACTTTCCACCCTCAAACAGTTGGTCAAGCGGAATGTACTATTCAAACTTTAGAGGACACGTTGAGGGCGTGTGTTATAAATTTCAAGGGTAACAGGGATGACCATCCACCATCGATAGAGTTTGCCTACAATAATAGTTAGCACTCAAGCATTGCCATGACTCCTTCTAAAGCATTGTATGGTATGAGATGTAGGTCTCTGGTTGGTTGGTTTGAAGTAGGAAGTAGCTTACGTAATTTTTTTATGGAGGAATCATTTATTTGAGGGTGCTACATGGGAGGCTGAGGCTGATATGAAGTCCCGCTATCCTCATCGTTTTCCTTCTACTCCTATTTAAGCTTGAGGTAAGTAATTCCTCTTGAGTTTTAGTGTTTTGGGACTCATGTGTATTGTATAAGTTTTTCCATGATTTCCTTATGTTATGCATGTTATTAATGAAATTCATTTTTAGTAAGAAAAATGTGTTTTATAATTTATGTGTCCCTCATGTTTATTGTGCATTTTAGTATGATGATGGCATATTTGAATTCATGAGGTGATTTGATGACCATGCTTTGTTGTGCTTGTGAAGAGATAACATATTGACTCCTTGTTATTGTGTTGAGCTTGATTTTAGTTGGAGAAGGTAGTTCCTCCTATAAACATGAGAAATGTTGAATTTCACGCATATTGGGTTGGTAGATGTAGTTCCTACTTCCTTGTATTGCATTGATCATGTCTTGATATAGAGTTAATGTTTCCTACTTTTGAATAGTGCATTTGTAAGTTTTGCATATTCTAATGTTTCATGCATGATGGGCTGCTAGTCTTGAGTTTCAAAATTAGTTGGTGTCTAGATCTTCATTCGAGGATGAATGTTCCCAAGGGGGAGATAATGTAACACTCCGAAAAACTAATGAGTAAACTAGTAGCCTAAATAGGGTTTATTGTAAAGGTTAGAGTCGTAAAATAACCTTTGTTAATTAGTATAAGTGCTTTTGGACTTAAACGTAAACGCATGACCCCCCAAGGACCAACCAAGGGTCCTTGAGGAGGGCCTTGAGACAACCCAAAAAGATGTCAACAAGGTAGCATACCCACTAAATGGGAACCCACGAGCCGTGGGTGGGCCCATGCCCCGTAGGTAGGGGTTATGGTTCAAGGTTGGACCTCCCCTTGCCTAGCCAAAATGTCTTTCTGATATATGAATTAGCAGTCCGGTTCATGGACTTACTCATGCCTTGTGGGTGTCTCGTGAGTGAGGGCTAGGCTTGGCCAAGAAGAGGAGCTGCAGACCCAACCCACAAGTGACCAGTACGGTCCATGGGACCATCCACGCCCCGTGGGTGGTGGTCATTGATTGGGGCCTGCAATGCTGCCTCAGGTTCCGCCAAGGCTATGCCAATTTAGGTAATTCCCAAAGTTATTATTCTAGGGTAGGGTCGTTTTAATTCATTTTAATAGACTTATATAAGTACTTCTAAGTCATTAACCACCCTTTTACACTTCATAACTCACAAGACTCAAATCATAACCAACTCCCCTCTCCAATATTTCTCTCTCTAAAACCTCCATTGTAGAAGAAGAAGAAATCAAGGTTTAGGGCTCAAAAACTCACCTTTTCCACTCAATTTCGTGAGGAATCTTCATAAGGTATGGTGGATTTTCATATTTGGATAGCCTTCACCCATAGAGTCCCTTCAAAACTTTATTTCAATGCTTCCAATTTCTCCCAAAAGCTAGGGTTTCAATCTAAGTCATGGGTTCTCTTTCAAAATGTTTCCAATTGGTTATTTATAATGTATTATGATTGAATTGATGATTTATTGTTGATTTATGATGAAATCCCTCCATGAACCCATGAATCCCCCATATTGCTAAGTTGTGAATTTATGATGTGGGTTGATTAATCATAGAAGCATGTCAATTGATTATGTTTATATTGATTGAGTTATTGAATCATGATATTCCCCTATCTAATGTAGTAATTCTAGAAGTTTGGGTTGAGTTGATTCATAGCCTTGAAGGTCAAATTGTGAGGGTTTGTACATGATGGTGATAATTGTGTATGAGCTTATGATTCACTTAGAAAGTGAAGATCCTATGACTATTGTGTAATTGTGGTATTGTTGAAAGATCATTCTCCCCATACCAATACACATGACTATGCATGAAATGTCTATGACTATGATAATGTTGATGTGTTTATTGAAAGGATATTCCCATGAAACACTATGAACATGATGTAAAAGGTTTACTCACATATTAATGATTCTAAGGTTGAAAGGTCATTCTCACCTAATTAATCTATGACCTATCATGATACCATGTTGGTTTGAGTGCTAGGGCATTCTTTCAGGAACATGAACCTAAGTAAAGACTTAACGTGAATATTAAAGGGAAATATGTTTAGCACCGAGTCGATATGAATATGAGATGAAACTTTTATGTCACTTAGTCTGGCTTCCCAATGGGTTCCTTTTGCGCTAGTTAGTCCGCGTTCCCAAAATAGTTATCTCATGAGATGGAAACCTTTTACCTCAATTAGTCCGGGTTTCTAGTAGCAATCTCCTTATCCCGTAACAATGTGCCCACATAGGTCTTTAGCTAGTGGATCCACCTAAAAGCTAATACTTTAGTTCCCATTAGGAAAGTAGGACAACTCTATTTGGTGTGGGGGCATGACACCGGATTCCATGTAGCTCACATAGTCTATGTCGGTGAAGGCTATTTCGCTACATGACAAGTACATGAACCATGACATGAACAATAACATGAGTTATGTACTATGGTTCCTCAAGATCTTCTACTCAGTATGAATGGGGTATGGGACTTCATTCATGCATTGCACAAGTAGGCTTTGAGAGTGGTTGTGGTATGTTTCTCTTATGACATGATGTTTTATGAGTTAATGCATGTTTTATATGAACCATGAACATGAACTATACTTATGACTTCTTAATGAGATTTACTTAGTTTGAGTTTGGGTATGGGACTCAACTCATACATTGCCCAAGTAGACTTATAAAGGGGTTATAGTGGTTTCCTTATGCTATGAAGATATATGAATTTATGTATGCATGATATGGATTGTTGCTAAGAGTGACTTTACTTATTACAAGCTATGAACATGAATGTCTCCTTGTCTATGAGTGTTGGCTACGGATAAGGTCAAGGTATGTTATGCCTGATTATGGCGGCATAAAAGTGGTACTTAGCATATATAAAAGTATGGTATCTTGTCTATGCATTGCACAAGTATAGCCTTGGGTTGCTTATGAAGCGGTTTGACTAAGAATTTACACTAATATGCATGATGATTATTAAAGTTTACAAAGTGCATGGTTTCAACTACAAATGTCCCTTTTTGCATGTTTTAAGAATTTTTATGCATGTCTTCCATACTTAGTACAATTTTGTGCTAACCCATATTTTCTGCATTTTTCTATACCTGTAGGTTCTGGTTGTTGAGGCATAGTTCTCCCTTTGAGGAAAGCTTGGATTGACTATTCTCCATGCTTTGGTAAGTCCTCATGGTTCGAGGACAAGAGTTATTCATTTCTAGTTTCTTTCGTATTTTCTCTTCTAAGACTATGTTGTACAGGGCTGTCACCTTTATTAATTCTCGATTTTATTAGATGGTTATTGAGACAAGGTCTAGAATACTATGTTAGTTTTTGTGAAAAAGACTTCGATTGTAAAAAGATTTAAATTCCACATCATTTCTTTTACTTATGTTTATGATTGTGCTAAGGGCTTGTATGAGACCCCTTCGGGGTCGAGTATGTTGTGTTACATCTAGGGAGTACTCCTGGGTCGTGAGACAATGCCTAGTTCATAAAGGCTAATGGGTATTCGCCTCTTGCCTTACTTACTTTTAGATTGCGGGTACTCACCTCCACACCTCATCATTTGATGTGGGTACTCGCATCCACATCATTTCTTAAGGAGCATGGGTACTCGTGTCCATATCCATTCATCATAGTAATAATGTGGGGACTCGCCTCTTGTTCAAGTCTAAGGAGTATGGGAATCGTCTCATATCCTCTCATATGGAGGTCAAGGGGAATCACCTTTAGCCTTATAATTCATTAAGAATTATAGTCTAGATTCATTTTAGGTGAGAAATCCTTTCAACCTAGAATCATGCATGTGAGTAAGCCATTCACATTCATACAGTCATGCTTATCAATTCATTATAGGAAGTGTCTCTTCCACATCATAGCATTTACAATCAACCATGCATAGTTTAGGCTTTATTCTCAAAGCACTACATCTCATGTTCATAATCTATGCTTTACTCTCAATTAATTAACATAATATTCATCATATATTCTTCAATCTAAAGAAATTCTAGTCATAAATCATCAATCCTATAAGGATATATCTAACCCATAGAGTTTCCCTCACATGGCATCAAACCCATTCTATCAATTCAACCCTACGATCATAGTGTAGGCATGTGTACATGAAATTTCATCCTAAAACATGCAATTCTATAAATTCAATCATAAACAATCATAATCCACTCAATTGGCTCAACATTCATCCGAACCCATAACAATGGAAGAAACCCTAACTAGAATTGGGGAAATTCTTCATCAAATTGTGGAATTCTAGGGGACTCCATGGGAGGAAGGATGCCATGGATGAAAAGTCATCATACCTTGATTACAAAGACCTCACAAACTTGAAAATTGGAGAGTTGATCTTGACCTAGCTTCAATCTCCAACTTCTAGAGAGAATATTTGAGAGGAGTTTTGGGATTTTTTTTGGGATTTAGAGAGAATGACTTAATTGCGGGATTTTGGGGGTTAAAATCACTTATATAGGTGTCTTAGACTTAGGCAAATCTACACCACTTCAATTAAATTAAAATTGGAAAATACTTTTAAGCCCCTAAACTTAACCGACGGTGATGAACCATCGACCCCTGACCGACGGACTGTCGACTGACCTACAGACTGTCGACTGACCTACGGCCCGTCCTGGTCAGCTGTGGTCCATGGTCAAAGAATTTTGCGAATCCACGACTCCCCCATCCACGAAACATGGACCCATCCATAGTGTGTGGGTCCCGACCATGGTTCACTGCCTAAAATAGTGTCCAGGGTGTCCACCTACGGGGCTCACCCATGTAGCGTAGGTCAAACTGGTATGATTTGCCCACGTGGGTGGCACTTGAAAGTCCTAAAATTTGTTCAGACGTTATCGTTCGGGTACGAGGTGTTACTTTATATCCCCCTTGGGATCATTCGTTCTCAGATGAGGTTCTAAACATGTTTCTAAACGAAAAGACTCAAGACTAGCAACTCATCCAAATGCACACAACTAAGGAGGAAACATCAACTCTTATCTCAACATACTCAATGCACTATAAGGTAGTAGGAACTACATCTAACAACCCAATATGCATGAAAGCTTAACATTTCTCATGTTCAAGGAGGAACTATCATCTCCAACTCAAAACAATGCTCTACACATTCTCATGGAGCTCATATGAAATTCAATCTCAAAAGCAAAAATTCAAGGAGGGGATCTCCACTCCGAATCAAAGCATGTTCTACAACTCATCTCATGAAGTCTATATGAAAATCATACTCAATACTAATAAACATGATGAACAAACAACATAAAAATCATTTCTATCAAGACTTAAGCTTTTTCATGAACATGCAATAGCAAGGAAATCATGGAAACACATAAAACACACATGACTTCAAACATAAGCAAAACAAAAGGAACTCATTGCCTCATGCTAGAATAGGAGGTAAAAATGAGGATACTGCGACATAATATCGACTTCCACCTCCTAAGTAGCACCCTCAACTAGATGGTTTTTCCAGAACACCTTAACGGAAGCTACCTGTTTGTTCCTCAATCTCTTAACTTGCCGGTCTAGAATCTCAACTGGAACTTCTTCAAAAGAAAGGTTCTCTTTCATTTCTAACCCTTCAAGGGGGATTATGGATGTCAGCTATCCAACACACTTTTCCAACATAAAAACATGGAAAACCGGATGCACCGATGCGATCTCGTTTTGCAAATCAAGCTCATATGCAACCTTACCAACACATCTCAAAATTTGTTATGGGCCAACAAAAGGGGGACTAAGTTTCCCTTTCATTCCAAACCTCATTTCACCCTTCATGGGTGAGATTTTCAAGTAAACCCAATCATGCACATCAAATTGAAGGTCTCTCCTTCTAACATCGGCATAACACTTTTGTCGACTTTAGGCCGTTCTCAACCTCTCTCTAATGAAGTGAATCTTCTCAATAGCCTCGTAAACTAACTCGGGTCCTATAAAAGCAACCTCACCCACCTCAAACCATTTGATAGGGGATCTACACCTCCTACCGTAAAGAGCCTCAGAAGGAGCCATACCAATACTCAAATGGTAGCTATTCTTATAGGCAAATTCTATCAAGGGCAAATGGTCATCCCAACTTCCCTTGAAATCTATCACGCAAGACCTTAACATATCTTCCAATGTTAGGATTTTTGTTTCCGCTTTCCCATCAGTTTGGGGGTGAAAAGTTGTGCTAAGCTTAACTTTAGTGTCAAGTCCCTTTTGGAATGACTTCCAAAACTGTGAAGTAAACTGAGTACCTTTATCAGAGATAATGGACAACTTAGCATAATATTCCATTGTATAGGAAATCTTGACAGGAATAAAATGGGCCGACTTCATCATTCGATTGACTATAACCCAAATTGAATCATATTGGTGCCGAGTCCTTGGCAACCCTACTATGAAGTCCATATTAAAATCTTCCCATTTCCAAGTAGTAATGCTAATATCTTGGGATAAACCTCCCGGTCTCTAATGCTCAACCTTCACTTGTTGGAAATTAGGATATTTAACCACAAATCCCGCAATATCATTCTTCATCCCATTCCACCAATAGATCTCCTACAAGTCATGGTACATCTTGGTGGTTCCTAGGTGAATAGAATACTGAGAAATATGGGATTCTAATAAAATTAGTTCCCTTAAGCCATAGGCATTCGAAACACCTAAAAAACCTTGGTACTTTAGGACACCATCTCCCCCTTGGGAGAAAGCCTCTACAGACATCTTTAGTACCGTTTCTTTAGATTCTACTACGGTCTGATAAAGACATTTTTTTTCTCCATGAAAGATGATTCGGAACCATTATGGACCATAATACCACCCTTGGTGGAATCCACAAGTTGAACTCCCAATCGGACAAACCTATGAACATCTCGAACCAACTCTTTTTTTCCCATCATCAACATGTGCAACACTACCCATAGATAACCGACTAAGGGCATCTTCCACCACATTTTCTTTATCGAGGGATAGAGAATAGTCATATCATAGTCTTTCAATAACTCAAGCCACCTTCTTTAGTGAAGATTTAGATCTTTTTGGGTAAACACATATTCCAAACTTTTATGATCGGTAAACACATCAACAAGAACCCCATATAAATAATGCCTCCTAATCTTTAAGGCAAATACGACCGCCGCTAATTCAAGATCGTGGGTAGGGTAGTTCTTCTCACGAACCTTTAGTTTCCTTGAAACATAGGAAATCACCTTATCATTATCCATAAGCACACATCCAAACCCACTCTAGAGGTGTCATAATATACCACAAAACCATATGTACCTTTTAGTAAGGTTAACACCGGAGTGGAAGTAAGTCTATCTTTCAACTCTTGGAAACTTTTCTCACAAGTTTCCGACCATAGGAACTTGGCCTTCTTTTGAGTCAAAGTCGTCAAAGGAGAAGCAATGGACGAAAATCCCTCAACAAACCTTCTCTAATAACCGACCAAACCCTAGAAGCTTCTAATATATTTTGGTGATAGAGGTTTAGGCCAACTCTTGACCTCATCCGTCTTCTTTGGATCTCCCTCGATACCCTTTCTCGAAACTATATGGCCACGGTAAGCTACAGATCTTAACCAAAACTCAGATTTACTAAAATTCGCATAGAGTTGTTGGTGAGAATTTGCAATAAAATCCTCAAATAATCAATACACTACAACAACTTATGTCTACACCCACCCTAGAAAAGTGTGGCATAAATTATCAAGAAGTGTGGCCGTTGATAAAAGGCCACACTTTTTGAGTTTATGCCACGCTTGTCCAGTGGTGGCCGAAAGAACCGTAACCTTAGAGTTTAGGCATATCAGCTACGCTTAAATGCGTAGCCTAAAAGTAAAAAAGGCCACGCTTTAGAGTCCCTCATATAGCAACATTTCTACCTCATAATGTACAAAAACACTATGAAGTGTAGTCCTTGCCCATGTGCATACAACAATTTACAGTCCTATGGCTACACTTTTAACTGTGGTAATATTATTTTGGCTATAAAATATTTATATGCAACAATTTTTAATTAAAAACACCAATATTGTTTTGCAATAAATAATCTCAAGCAATTAAATTAGCTTATAAGTAATTCAAATATATAGATTTGCAATAAACTTCAAAAGATAGTATGTCTTGTGTACATACACATACTTATAAAACAATATTCTAAATATGTGTACATAATAGCTCAAAAAGTACTCTTACAATATTTCAATCTATTCTAGCAATCAATATATTTAGCAAAATCAAATATAATGTATTCAAACTTTTACAATAGTACAAAAACTCTTCATCATCCACTTCAATGAGATCAAATTGACTTGTGGCGACCCTTCAAATTTGATCACCTCCATTTCCCTACACACATAAAATGAAATTAAGAATCAAAACAAACCATGTACAACAAATCAGATTGCAATAGTTATAGAAGAGGCAAGAAATTCTAGATTGCATATTGCAGCAGTTCCAAATTGCAGATTGCACACTGCAGATTTTTTGAGTTCAGGCAACACTGTATTATATCAGATTGCAACAGCTATATAATAGGGGCAGCAGGAGAAATATCCAAAGATACTCTAATGCATACATGTAAATCAGGATAGCAGTCACACCAAACAAAGCATGAAAAAAAAGGAAACTCAACTCTAACAACACCAAGACACTTTACTGCATACATGTAAGTCTCATAACTATGCTCCTAGTCAAGTTGGTAACACTAATTTTGAAAATCATTTACAACCTATTGTAAATGAGCAAGTCAGCCAAAATGATATTCCTTTGAGACACGATCAGAAGCAGGTTGTTGTTAGTGACACACCTCAAGAACAAAATGCTACAACTAACAAAAATGATCCTAGTAACAAAGGAAAATAGGTTGCAGTTAGTGACAGACCTCAACAACAAAGTGAAAAGTACACACAACTCGTAGACTCCAAAAATTAGAAATCACCTGCTTCAACTAAATGTCTTAGTGTTGTCCTTGTAGGATTGTGTTTGATTGCCAATTTCATGTTGGTATATTGTAGTAGAAGTTGTATTAATTAGTATAAGGTTAGGACAAAATAAGCGAGCAACACCAAATCTTGAAGTTGATGAATGAGGCAAGTTATGCTCCATGGAGGTGCAATGCTATTGTTGTACCATTTGGTCACTAGCTCCGATTCAACCTCAAGGATAATTCTGCTATAGTCATGCTAGATACACCAAGTCATTCCAATAATGGCTGCTTGAACTTCTGCTTGATTATGCACCTGCCTCGGATGTGATTTTGGCAACTGAAAAGAGAAAGACCAAACATTAATGCTCAATTGACAAGGAAGATTATGTCAAGTAACTTCTTTCCTAAACGACATCATTTTTTGTAATGCCCAGGATGGAAGGTGGGTTCATGCGGGTGGTTCAAAGAGAAAGAGTTTGAAGGCTTTTATATTGCAAAGCTGCTGACAGAGGGTTACATATTACACCAAAGGAAAATCTCATGGCGAAAAGCTTGAAAAATGACTGAAGTGATATATAAGAACATAGCACAGGTTCACATGGTATGAGCGCTTTTGAGCATTGATGATAGTATTGTCCAAGAGAAATTGAGGAAACCCCTAAAAGGTACCTTGGACGCTAAGTTCACATGCCAGAAGCTTATGTTATACCAACTATGAAATCAAAGCCAAGTTCCCGAAGTATGATGATGAGGAAAATCTTAGAAAGGACGCTAAGTTGTAAGGAGGCACCCTCACGTGACACTCACGATGGAGGACGAGTTCATGAGGATGAGTCAAAGTTTTTAGTAAATGAGGATTGGAAAGTTTTTAGATTGGCAAGCTTCTAAATAAGGGGTACATACGACACTTAAGGCAAATCTCACATCAAAAAAGGGCGAAAAGATAACATAAGACATATCATAGAATACGTTGGATGGTACGCATGTTTTTGGATTTGATGATAGTGTAGTATAAGAGACAAATATGTAAGGTTTGTTGCACAAAAGTGGACAATATGTCCAAAGGCTTGGGCTGTGAAATTTTTAGACCTTGACACTAATCTAGAAGACATTTACCACACATAATATCACAGAGAAAAGTTATACCTAAATTACATGAAAGCAAACCAATTGAGCAGCATGCTTATGATGAACTTTCGTCCACTTTCACAACTATTGTATTTTGCATCCTAAAAGAAATTCTCCTACATCATGCGACCATGAAAAATTATCCGGACTCCTTAAAACAATTAAAATTTTGTGGCGAAATAAACTCAATAGCAATAAAATCAGTGGGAGAGCTATATAATAACTTTAACTTATGGGATATATAATACCTTAGCTTTGTAAGCATTAGCCTTGATCTCAAATTTAGAAAGATATTTTGATATAGTTATGTTTCTTTCCTAGTTGGGGCATATATTATTGTTGGTCCATCCTGCAACGGTTTGCGTCGAAGCTTTGCTCTTACTTCTGGATCATTGGCTAGATCAGGAGTTTTGTGCAACAGAAAACCACTGCAACCTTATATTGGTAGTTTTCCATTAAATTCACCACGAGAAACTGCACCAATTATTAACATCAATACAATTTATTTTAATTCATAAAGTATGTTATAGGAGTAAATGACCAAACTTATAATTTAAAATAATAAATTTACATTCTAGGTAGCCAATGAGAAATTGAGGAAACCCCTAAAAGGTACCTTGGACGAGAAGATGAAGTCTTTACATAAGCTGCAAGATTGTCGGTTAGAGGATAAGGAGAACCCACAGAAAGCATTTCCCTTATTTGGTTTTAGGAAATAAAGAGACTACTGTCACACAAAAAGGTAAAGTTTGAGAATGCAAGAAAGAGTAGAATGAGATAATTTTATCTAATGTGGTCTTTTGATCATGAATTAAGAGAGTTGTGTCGTAGGATAAGGTTTTTTCTTCCATAAACTGCCAGGGATAAGCCATATCTATCTTAAGCTAAGGTTATGTCCTCTTGAAATTTCATACAAAACAATCTTGCACCGATGTGAAGATAGATTGTGCAGTGGTTGTTATAAGTGAAAAACAACTGAAACTTAAAATACTTTCAATGTAGATGAAAGTACTATTGCAACTACGACAAAACAAAAGGAATTGTTTCCATCCAAATTACGGTAACTGCTATTAAAATTTTTAAATTCTCTATGTTTACGCAAAATAATTTCCAAGGTCTCTGTTATGGCTTTCAGACTTTGCTAACAGATTAGGTTATTGGTTGTGTAATCCTTAGTGTCATGGAATATTGGTCAATCAAATTTTCTCTTAAATTAGATTTGGACAGTATAAACGATCCTTTCACCCAAAGAAGAGTTTTACCATTCAAATCATCAAAATCTTCCACAACATCACACTCACCTTCCAGATACTCAATAGACAGTTGTCTATCCTTCAATGAATCAAAACCATATCTCCCAAGAGAAGATACTTCATTGTCACTATCAGAAACAACATCCCCCTCAACATCGTCCACACTAACGTCATTGATCCCATTATGTTCATCCATGCAACCATTGGAAACATTATTTGAGCTTTCAGAGTTCTTCTCCAAATTTGTAGGCATTAACCTATTTTCGAGAAAGACTTTCCTTTTCTGGAATAAGTACTTATCAGTTCATGAAAATCCTTTTTGTACGATGCTAAAGATGATGATTTAGAGTGCTTCACCGGCAAGCATCAGAAATGTAGTGATTTACCATTATTTCTATCATCATATGTATAGAGAATAAATATTGTACCTTTAAAAGGTTCAAACACTAATGTTGTAGCAAAAATAAATCTAAAAACACTCAATGGAAACTTTATTATTATTATGTAGTATAGCCTTTTCATGGTATTATGTGGCAAACATAAAGTTACACAAAGATTAAGGATCTAATTTAAATACCATCACTAGTCAAATAAAGTTGTAATTTAGTTCTTGAGTGTGAATACACGATGTAAATGATGGGCAAACATATTGCAACAATTTAAGTATTGAATTCTGAAGAATCTAACTTCATCGGAGTTTAAACGGTGTAGGGATTATTAACAATAAATAAATGTGTTCTCAAAAATCCCACTCCCCTCCCCTCCCAAACCACCACATACACACACGCAAACACATCAAACAAAATAAGGAAAAGTAAGAGAAAGAAAGCGAAGAATGAAATAGTGCAGCAAATGCAAATGAAGGACATACAAGGAATACCAAACAAAAAAAATTACTGTAGCACGATGTTAAATTATCTTACTAAAAATTGGAGATTCGGCCCGAAAAATAAAGTGAGAACAATTTTTGTCGCCTTTGACTGCAATGACTGCAGAATGTCTTCTCGAACACGACTAGTGGCAGTAGCAGTCAGTGCCTTGATTGGAATGTCAAACTTCATAAAATTCATGGTATCCATTCTAAAGTTCTCTTTCAAAACAGATGATAATCACCTATGATACATGGAAAATTTGTGTCAATATTTTCCTGCAGCTTTTGCTCGGCTAGAACAGAGTTCATAAGAGATATATCCGAGGAGTTTGCTTAGTCATATGCATGGTATTTTCTTATCAGTTAATTAGCATGATGTATTAAGAGCCATATGTATGTTCAACTGGTAAACTAGTCCCTGTAACTGAATAAGAGAGAATACTAGGAAAGAAATGGGACATACTAGAGTCAGGTGTAATTTGATAGCCTGGTCTAGCAAAAGACCACGTCTACAGTGCAAGCTCTATCTTCATAACATAATGATACCAAAACTCAAGGAACTTAAGAGAGTTGTTGTGGTGTGTTACTAGATTAATGAGAGGGAAAAAGTCGATATTTTCTTGTGAGAAGAAACAGAAACACAGAGGCTCCTTGAGCTTCAACTGCAAGAACCAATTCCAAATAATAGTATTAGTCTGATTTATCAGACAAATAAAAGAATAAAACCAGTAATCTGGTCTGTGAGACCCCATGGTTCTTTCGCATAATATGCATATCATTGCATGAGTGTATGAGGTTTATATGACTTGGTGTATCATGTTAGAATAATTTTGCATAGGGGTGGGTAAAAAAATGAAAGAACTAGACTAACGTTATGGGTCAAGGATGCCATTAAACAAGTTCGAGTTAAAGAATGTCTATTCTAACACCCCGCCCGTTCAGAACGTTTAAGTTAACCGGTACCTTTGGGGATAATACAAAGAGTGTCTTATATGATAATAAGGATGTTTTATAAGGTTATATAGTCGCCCAATGATCGTAAGTTAAGTTTTGAAGTCAAGCAAGTTGAGAAATAAAATGTTGGCAAATGTTGGAGTAAGTTTCTTCGATAAATTTTCTGAAAATTGGGTTAAATGTCTCGGAGCTTTTCTCCCAATCTATAAAGATTTAGAAGAACCTCAATATATGAAATCGAAGGTCTACGAGTCTACTTTCAACGCACTAAATCATTTCTTCATACAACTTCAGAGTTAAGATATATTCAAATTTTAGTGAGACTGCACAAGCAGGCATGTGAAGGTGGGCCCCTAGACCAAATGTCGGTTTAGCTTTTTAAGATCAGATTTTCCTTCGTTTTATCTCATTATTTTCGACCAAAATAAGAATAAAACAGTCTGAAATCCTCTCTAATGGTTCCCCTATCATCCAAGCAAAGATGTAAAAAATTTCAACATGGTTTCACCCTCGAAACATTCATAGATATTGTGTTATTTCTTCCTTCCTCGTTGGTTGTGATTTGAAGGATTCTTCGTGGTGAAGGACTCTCATATTTAGGTGGTGTTGCTGCTATTTGGAGGTAATAATTCTCACCCTTCATTTTATTTAGTGATTCCAAGTTATAGCTATGCTATATAAGCAAGAACACAAATAGACGGCTGGAAAATCGTATTTTGATAGTTATGTGATGTTGGGCTGTTTTGAAGTATTTTCTGATATTGTTGTTGCTGGAATATTTTTGGAAATGCTTTGTATGTGTGTGGTTCCTATTGATATGAGTCTGGAAGAAAAGAAGAAGTATAGATGGATATTTAATTGTAACATAAATTAGTGTAACATTGGTTCTATTATTGCGTTGCAATTTTCAAATTGTTTCTTCTTGGTTCAACGTCTTGCGTTTAAGGAGACTATTTGTTATTGACAAGGCATGTTAATGTACTGCAAGCTCCATCAAGTTTAAGTTTAGGTTTTGTCCTTTTAAGCTCTTATTGCATATGAGGAGAAAGACATAACTCTAAATGTAATTATTGGACGAACGTATAGGATGATGATTGGAAGCGGCGAGTTCAAGTTATTATGGTTATATTGAACAATTATAGGACTGTATTATACATATTTTTTATGGCTTTAATGGTTTGAAGACTCGTGGTTAGGATTTGGTTATGGTTATTTTGGGTTGGAAAAGAGAGGTGTGGTGATACGTCGAGTTTTAATTGTTGTGCAGACATACTCTATTTGGTTGTTCTTGACTATTGCGTAGGCCTCCACTTGTTAATAGCTACTGCAAAAATGTATGTTATGTCATTAATTTGAGGTTGTAATTTGGAGAAGAGAAGGTAATGAAGCATACATTTAAAAATGGTCTGGCGAGCTAATTATTGTGCTAGTGAGCTCTAAATTGCTACTTTGACCCTGACGTGTTAATATTCTGCCTGTAATGGTTGTGTGACATGATTTTCTGAATACTACATACTTTAAGGAAGGGGGTACAATCCATATTGATACAACAAGACACAAAATCGAGGTATGTTAAGGCTAAGCATTGTACTTCCTTTGAGCACGAATTTTGGAATCCTAAATCGTCAAATATTATTTTACTACTCTATTACTAGAAAGACCTTTGGTGAAAGGTATTGATATTGCAGCTGGTGTATTTTTGTGACTCCATTATGTTGCTATTCCACTCGTCGGTTAGATAGGGTATTTGGCGTCTTTATGTCATTTTGTTGATTATAGGTCCATGTGTACAAATTTTCATTCTTCTTTAGGTGTAGTAACTTAAAAAGATTTGAGATGAACAATATGAATTTGAAATCAGTCCACCTTCCTCGCTAATTTATATTTTTGAAAACTTTAAAATAAAACGTCGATCTCCAAAACTTTTAAATATAAATCGTAGGTTTAAACTACTAAAGTACGGGTTTTTCTGAAATACTTTCTTTTACAAACCACTAAGGAAACATATATAGATACTAAGTGAAGAACTTTAAGCTCTTTATGAACATCCTCAAGTTTAAGTTGCCTTTCTAAATCCAAGTTAAGTGTTCCAGTTTAATCTACAAGTATATAAGTTTCACGAGATATTTAAATGTGATACGAAAGTGATTACGAGATTATGAGGACAAGAGTACCAATAAGCCAAGATTGGCAACATGATTCAGGTAACAAATGCATTACGGATCCATGACATTACATGCTATGCATTCTACTTCCGAGCTATAATCGGAAGGTATGGGGCCTATTACCTATATTTATATGTATGAGACACAGATGGCCACAAGTTAGCAAATATGATCCCGGAAGGCACCACCATTGCTAGCACTTGGTTGGGTATGATATGCATTTACATCTATATATATATATATATATATATATATTCACGACACATGATTATGCGAGCATACCATGCATATTTGATATATATAAGGTTTGATGCCAGCCATGGAGGCTACCAGAGTTTCTGTTTCAGGTGGTATCTTTATTCCCCTTTTTACAGTAACTTTTATCATTCTATTTTCTGCCTTATATACCAGTACATTTTTATTCGTACTGACGTCCCGTTGCCTGGGGACGCATTTTTGTTTTGTGCGTGCAGGTCCAGGTAAGGATTCTGATTGACCCCTCTGCTAGGATTCGGGGTTCAGCTGTGAGTTGGTAAGCTCCACTTCTTCCTGGAGCTTTCATAGGATGTTACTTTCTTTTTTTTACAGTTTGGGTATAATCGGGGCCTTGTCCCGACCTGTGCTTATGTCACTCATAGAGGCTATTGTGGACACAATATTCTAGGTTTCTTTCTACAGCTTCCAGTTTCCAGCCACATAAGCTTGGCATGTATAGATATGTATGTATGTGTGTATATCTTTATGGTAGCCTTGTCGTCTATCTAGTACCTTATTATCTTTGGCTTATCTACCTTATAACTTACCAATATTTAGGTTATGACCTTAAAGGTCTAGTCATAGTATTTTAGATGTTATGCTGCCCGACCTTCTAAGCCCTAAATTCAGTCAGTTGGTATGTTTATGTGGCTAACTTGATTGCTCAAGGTGTCGAGTGCCAGTCACGCCTTCTCTAGTTCGGGGCGTGACAAACTTGGTATCAGAGCAGGTTGTGTCCCTGGCAGTCCACAAGCCGTGTCTTGTAGATTCTTGTTTATAGGTGTGTTGTGCACCACACTTATAATCAAGAGGCTATAGTGCATTTAGGACTGGTTACATTTCTTTCAATTTATAGATCGTACTATAGAGTTGAGTTATAAGTGCATATGAAATGTAATTCGTGCTTTGTGTTTCACATACGTTCAAGAGGATTTATCGAGGTTCTACGGTAGAGATTGTTTGTTATCAAATTATTATTTTTTGACGTGATAGAGCTAGAGATGCTCGATTTTGTTATTGATATGGGGATGGATTGGTGGAAACCTTATTATGTCGATGTCGACTACCAAGAGAAGACTGTTAGATTTCAGTTCCCAGGGGAAGTAGTATGAGAATGGAAGGCTAATGGTGCAATGCCAAAAGGCAAGTTTATTTGTAATCTTTAGGCAAGGAAATGTTTGCCAGTGGTTGTACTTATCATATTTTCTGAGCAAGTTTAAGATATTGATGTTGAGACCTCGAATCTTCAGTTATTATAGTGGGCAATGAGTTTCTAGGTGTATTTCCAGGTGAGCTTCTTGCTATTTCCCTGGAACAAGCGATAAATTTTTCTACTGAAACATTACGAGATGCTCTTCCGATATCAATCTCCCCATTTAGAATTGCACCAGCAAAATTGAAGGATATATTAGATAAGAGTTTTAACAGGACTAGTGCATCCCCAAGTGGTGCACCAATGTAATTTGTTCGAAAGAAAGATGAATCATTGTAGAAGTGTATAGACCACAAAAAAAAACTGAATAAGGTGACTATAAAGAACAAATATCCACTACAAAGGATTGAAGGGTTTTTTCGACCAACTATATGATGTCGGAAGCTTCCCAAAGATTTATTTACGTTTAGGGTACCACTAGGTACTTGTTCGAGAGAGTAATGTTTCAAAGACAACTTTCAGGATTAGATATGGCCATTTTGAGTTTCTTGTAATGTCTTTCAGATTGGCGAATGACCCAACAATATTTATGAACCTGATGAATAGTATATCCATGTCATTCTATACTTGTTCGTGATTGTATTAGTTAATGATATTCTTGTATATTCTCATTCAGAGGCAAATTATAGAGATCATCACTAAGTAGTGCTTCAGTTACCCCAAGGTTAGAGGTTGTAAGCTAAATTCTCAAAGTATGAGTTCTGGTTGTATTTAATGATTTTTTTTTACAGAGGCCATATTTTATTAGATGCTGGTATTCAGGTATACTTATAGGAGACTGATGTCGTGAAGACTTGGCCTAGACCTATGAACCTGCTGGAAGTTCGAATCTTTCTGAGGGTTAGTGGAGTATTATATAAGTTTTGTGGAAGGAGTTTTTTTTTCCACTTTTAGAACCCCTAACAAAGTTGACTTAAAAAGAAGTTAAGTTTCAGTGGACAACAGCCTACGAGGGGAGATTCCAAGAGCTGAGATATAAAATGACTTCAACACTAGTTCCGACTCTACAAGACGGTTAAGAGGGCAATGTAATGTATTATTATGCTTCAAGAATTAGGTTGGTTTATGTTCTGAAACATTAAAGAAAGGTAATTGCTTATGCTTCATGATAGTTAATGAAGAATGAAAACATCTACTCGACCTACGATTTAGAGTGGACTGCAATTATTCATTCCTTGAGGATTTTTAGGCATTATTTGAATGTCTTTAATGTTGATATTTATACAGATCCTAAGAGCCCCCAGTATATTTTTAGACTGAAAAAGCTAATTCTACAATAGCGCAGATGGAATGAATTACTGAAAGTAATTGATGTGGATATCTTATATCATCCAAGGAAAGTAAAATTTAGTAGAGGATGCCCTCAGTCGTAATTCTATGTGTAGTTTATCACCTTTGGGAGTTGAGAACTAGGAGATGGCCTAATAGATCCTTTAGCTAGCTGGTTTGGGGTTATATTATAAAACTCCAATGACACTAGAGTAACAATACAGGACTGGGTAATATCATCTCTATTTGTGGAGGTGAAGGCTTGACAAAGTGAAGATCCTAGCTTAGATCAGCTCAGAGGCAAGGTTTAGCACCAAAAAAAAAAAAAAAAAAAATTAACCTTTGATAGAGCAGGAGAGTCAATCTTCAGATTCATAGATCAGTTATATGTTCTGAATGCCACATGGCTTCTATTGAAAAATATGGGACATGCGAACCATTCTCGCTTCTCAACTCACATAGGAACTGTTGACACTCAATTTCGACTCTCCGTGATAATTAATTTCTAAGCTTCTTAATTTTCAAATGATTTAGGATAATTATCTTTATAAAATTCAAATAGTTTCAAGGCTATTTTAAAGTAATTTTCGTCGATTTTTATAGTATTTTGAATAGTAAATACATTTCATATAAATATATATATAAGTAGTATATTTTATAAATATTTGAAAATCATATCAAAAAACTTCTACATTATTAAAATAAATATTTTATTAGTTTAGTTTTAGTTGAATTATAGTTTTAATTTTGAATTAATTAGTTTATATTTAAATCGATTAGTTTATGATTAATTTAATTATTTTATTTTTTGTTAAAATCAAGAAGCTTGTTAACTAATTAATATCAATTCATTTTATTTGATTACTAGCGGAATCTATCCTACTTAACTAAGTTTGGCTATGTTTTTAATTTCCAATTGGCTTTAACCTAGACTTTTATGGACAAACCTTAAATCCAACTCTATCCTATTCAATTTAAAAGACCAAATTTTGGACCCTTTTTCCATTCCCTTAATTCCCAGCCCATTCTTCAATAACCCAAACCCATTTCATTCCCAGCCCATCAGCAAAAGAAACCCAACCCACAATAGCAATACACAACAATACCAAAGAAATCCATACAATACAAATAGCATACGCACAACCCAGCAAAACGGACACCACCCCTGTAGGTTTATCATTTCTTCTTCTCCGTGAATCAGGCAGCGAGAACCCAGAAAAGCAGTCCAGAATTGCGAACCCAAAGCCCACTGACCTCGCACGTGATTCTTCATTGCTCTCCGTACGAGAATGTTGGAGAATCATCCAACGTGTCCGCATCTCATCGCTCCTTCTTCCTTGCTCTTCAAATCGGACTGCTCCCCTCAAAGTTCCGTTGAGGATTTGTACAAATGACAGCTCCTCAACCTTATCCGGAAAAAAAAATAGAATTTCAAATTCAGAATTCGCCCAAAAAGCTTGTTTAGTTCCCCCCTTTCCAACCCTAGAATTTCCCTATATATACCTCTCTTCTTCTTCACCGTTGGGGTGGAACAAAGTTGAAAAAAAAGTTTGGCAAAAACTCACATCACATATGGAGAACAACTTATAAGATTTTAGGAACAGAATAAAAAGTGTATACAAAATACGCGGCCAATTTCGAGTCTTGGTTTCGTTCCTTTAATCATTCATCACACTCCAGAATCTGTTGAGACTTGAAGTCGGTGGTGAAGTCGCTATTAAACTCGTTTGTCTCGGTCGCTGCTTCAAAAGAGGTATAGTTTCTTTACCTTTGGCTTTCCTCTATTTATTTCAGAATTAAGAGCATTATGAGTTGTTGTAAATAAAATGGTGAACTACTATTCTAAATCAATTTTTTTTAGTTTGGACGTTGATTTAATCTGGTTCTTAAAACTAGCCAAATCTCTATCTTGTTTTGCTCAAGCTGTTGGATATCCGTTCAATTTTAATATCGAATACATTAGTTACAAGTTTGTGCTTTCTTCACTGTTCATTCATTCATAGTTTTGCTGATTTTTTTTGTTTTTTATTTTTTACTTTTTTGCTCTCGATTCACTGTCATAAGATTTTCATGTGTTAGCTTAATCTCGAAGATTTCGTCCATGTTGTTGCATAACTCGAATGATATCCATGTATATTTTGGCTCTAACTCACGATATCGTGCCCTTGATTACTGTGTTAAGTCTGAAGGTCGGTTAGTTGTATCAAGTTTGAATCAGTGAGCTTTGGTCTTATCTTTAACACATTGTTTCTAGGTTGATTTCTCCATTTCTCAATTTGTTTTAAGCTTACTGCATTGCATTGATTTAACTTAGGCCTAATCATGTTTTCAACCACCAAATATGAATCCCTTAACTTGTTTAATTGTGATTTCTCTTAGATTTAAATGGTTATCTGATTAAATCATGCTATGTTCATATTTTGGTGCAACTGGTTTGCACTTTGAGCTGTTGTAATTTGTCGAAGTTAATCATATATGCACAACCCCCTGTTTTTTTGTTGTTTTTTATTCACTGATAGCTTTCTTGAGTATCATACCTTTGAACAAAGTATAATCACCTCCCTATTTACATTTTTAAAGTTATTCAAGAAGTGACCCTCTGGTATTATCGATTGATTTGTTTCAATTCTTATTTATTTAGGATTATTGTGATAATCTTTAGAAGGCATGTTTTGGAGTTATGATTTTTCCTTTAGTCCTTGGCATGTGATTTATAATAACCATCATGTAGCATCTTTTGTTAAAGAGCTTGGTTTGTACTTGCTTGCTTTCATGAAGATTAATAACTCTTCTTATTCAGTTTTCTTATTCGTCCAATGATTTTTTATTTCTTATTCTTGTTTTCGTTGCACGTGACATTCGTTATGAGTCCTCATGGACTCTTTCCATCGCCATTTGCATTGACGAGTTCTATGTTCAAATCCTTTCCTTCCAAGTCGGCCAGCCAGATGAAATCAAAGAACAAGTCTCTGGAAATTGATGTCACGGGATTGTATACACTAGTATACACCTAGTGTATACGGAAATGGGCCTAAAGGCCCCATATTCTGTTTGTATTTTGTTGTTGGGCCCAAGCCCTTTTATTTTAATTATCATCTTGTTAGTTTAGGACAGGTACTATGTTTTGGGCCTTTGGACCCAAAACTAAAATTAGGCCCAAGTACTGGCCCAGGCGGACAGATAACCAGACTTGGGCCCAAACTCTCTTTCTCCTTATTTTATTTGTTTTGTATTTTTTTAATTGTTTATTTGCTAGTCGATTTTAAGGTTGTCTTAATTGGATGTCCCCAAAAAGATAGTCGTTTCTAAATTTTCTAAAATCTAAATAATCATATCTATTTTACTACCTAAGTTACTTTGTAAAATATTATATTTAAGTAAATCCCTTATACTATTTCCCTTTCCCATAAAAACATAATTCAAGTCTTAAGTTGTTTGTTTTCTAAACTTGTCAAGCATGCTTTTATTTTAAAACCAATTAGCCAAATAGTTAATTACCGGATAACCGCGTATTAGCGGGCATTTCGGGTGCTTTCAAACCCTTCCCGAAATGCTAATATGACCCTTGAACCCCCTTAATTATTTTTCATTAGATTTTCATTTTTTTAATCTTTTTGAAAAAATCAGTTTTCTTAATTTTACTACAAAATTAAGTGGCGACTCTTAAAACCAATCTAAATATATTTTTAAATAAAACAGAATGGCCACTCCGCTGGGGAATTGAATGGGTTCTAACCTTAAAATTAACTTATTTGGCTATTTGTTTACATTTTTTAATTTTTTCAATTCTTGTAAATTATAAATTGTTGCATTTCATGGCATCCGATTCCACCAAATGGCAAATAGATTGCATTAGGAAAAAAGGCGGTTACGTGGCTTACCACAGTTGTTCTTCATAAAAACACTATTTGAATTCATTTGAAGTGATAAACGAATAGTTGGCTTGTGGTCATCCAACGTCGTTTATTAGACTTCACCCCGTAGTTTGTCCGACTCGGGTAACCAAGTCTTATCTAAACCAACTCTTAGTCAACTAGTGTAGAGAGAAACCCAATCCCTTTTAGTGCATTGAACTAAGATGAACCAATACCCAAGGTATGTTGGGCCCATTAGAAAGACCACCTTGAGTCCAAAAATGGCCCACGGCCTAAACGGACAATCATACTTATGTGTTTAAATTTAAAGGATGTATACGTTGTTTGAAAATCATTGTTCCTGGGGGTGGGAGTCTACTAGTTTGTTAGAGTTAAAGAAGGAGTTGTACAAGCGACTATTCTATACAAAAGTGTGGACATCCAGAGACGACAAGAAGCTCAAGAGCAAAGAACCTTTCATGGAAGTTTAGTTTAGGATTGTACCCCTGCGCGGGACTGACTATTTGTATTCCATTTTCCCTGTTTTGTATCCCCATTTAGTTTATTCATAAAATTTGTATAATTTGGATTTTTGGGACAATGGAATGTTTCAAATGATGTATACATCCTTCAAATCGTTAGGCCTACCCTTGGCCCAAAAGGGTCACATATCTGTTTAGAACGCGCAATATTTGTTATGTGTTATAACTGCTTGTGTGAATATGTTGCTTCATTTGGAGATATTCTAACTCACTCTTCTTCGAATTTTTTTAGAACCCTTATGCATAAATATCAAGTCATTATCAAAAGTCCGTCCAAATACTCTTCGAGTCTTTGGTTTCCCAACAAAATTCGAACTCCACTTTCAAATCCTAACTCTCCCATATCAGAAAAGGGTCAATTTTTTTCCGTCTCAAGTCAAAAAGGAAGGTCGAACTACGCAGGACCTGAATTCTCCTTCGTGAGATACGTAGGCATCCTTACAAGGCTCGGTCCCCATTTTTTAGAAAATCTTACAAAGAATTAGAGTTTTCAATCAAAATCAGAAGTACGATAATGAAAGACATAATGGACTTTGTCTCGACTCCATTCGACGTTTCTGCTTCACTAAGCTCAATCACATAGACACATTCCTGTCTATTTAAGTCATTTCTCTAAATATGTGGGCTAGTTTATCTTTAAATGGAGCAACTTTTACGTGTTTGCGACCATATGTGTGATAGCTTGCACTATTTATCACCTTCAGGCACTAACACGTTTACCTTTTGAGTTATTTTTATTTTGTCAGGTGCTTAGAACTTATCTGTGTTGATAAATTGGCTGAACACCCTTATTTTACAAGATCTAAGACTCCCAAAGATTCCTTCCCTGATCAAAATTCGCAAAAAGGAAAGGTAGTAATGGGTGATAACAATGAAGATATTTCCCTAACTGATGTTGTTGTGGCTCAGCCCACTGTCGCTGATCAAAATGAATTAATTATGCAATTGATGCAACAGATTGCTGAAATGCAAATAAGACAAGATCTACCAAATCCAATTTTTACGGTCAACCCTCCAGGAGATGGAAGACCTCCACTCCACTTTACTCCTCCAAGCGCGGAACAGGTTCAGAATCCACCCTCTAACCCCGCTCAAAATCCCCCAATCATCGACCTAATCACCCCAAATCCCCATCATGCCGCCGTTTTTTACCAAGCGCCACCTCCTCCTCAAGGTACCAACCCTCAAACCTTCCCTCCTCATCAAAATTCCAACCCGCAAACTTGCCCTCATCAAAATCAAAATGTCAACAATCCGCAAACCTTTCCCCATCACCAAAATCAACATACCAACCCCCAAAGTTTCCCCCAAAATTACCAAGCCACTTAAAATACCCAGAATCCCTCCATTGCTCCGCCATTGCCTCAAAAGACTACTTATCAAATTCCAATTCCAAATGAACCCTATGCCAACTGTTTCGAGATTGATCACTATGAGGAACGAGAGATAGAGTGGAGGTCAAAGGAAGAGGCAACCAAGCTGAATATGAAAGAAGAGATCGGGAAAGCCATGAAGGAGCTGCAATATATTCCTAAAGTAGATGGGTTAAGTTATGAGGATTTGTGCATTCATCCAAATCCAGACCTCCCGGAAGGGTTTAAAGTGCCAAAATTTTACACTTTTGGAGAAACAAGGAATCCATTGGCGCACCTGAGAGCCTATTGTGACTAACTCGTAGGAGTTGGCAGGAATGAAGCCTTGTTAATGTGGTTCTTTAGCCGAAGTTTAAGTGGAGAAGCGTTGGAGTGGTTTACCTCTCACGAGACAAAACAATGGTCTAGCTGGAATGCACTAGCTAAGGATTTTGTCGAACGATTCGCCTACAATGTGGAGATCATTCCTGATCGCTATTCTTTGGAGAGAATTAAGCGGAAATCCACTGAAAGCTATCGTGAATATGCGTACAGGTGGAGAAATGAGGCCGCCCGGGTTCGGCCCACTATGTCTGAGAAGGAGATCATTGAAGTTTTCATACGCATTCAAGAGCCAGAGTATTATGACAGGATAATGTTGATCATTGGAGAAAAATTTACGGAGATAGTCAAGGTAGGTGAGGCTATTGAAGATGGGATTAAAACTGGAAAGATCTCTCGCGTTGCCACCCCAACTGAATCTTCAGGATTGTTGAAAAAGAAGAGAGAGGATGTGTCTTCTATTTCCTACGCATCTGATGGAAAAGGACACCTCAAAAAATTCTCACCTTACAAAGGTTATCCTCGACCTCCATAAAGTTCATCCAGCTTGTTATACCCTATCAGGTTATCAAACTCCACCACCTAGTTACCAAATTTTACCTCCTAATTACCAAACTCCACCCATCGAGTTACCAAATTTCACCTCTTGTTTACCAAATCCCACCTCCACATTACCAAAATACTCATCCATATGACCAAGCTCCATCATTTAACTGTTCAAATATCCAATCAAGTTACCAAACTCCACCCTCGCACTACCAAAACACCCATCCTAACTACCGTGCTCTACAATACTTAAATTTCCAAATGCAAGCACCAACTCACCAAAATCCTACAACCTACCGTCAAGTACCTTCGCATCCAGGAAATAATTACTATCCTCCTCGCCCAAATCTTGAGAAGAAACCTTCTAGAGTCTTCACTCCTTTGGTTGAGAGCCGAACACAACTTTTTGAGAGATTGAGCTCAGCTGGTTTGATACAGACAATTGATCCAAAAAATATCAATGTCAATTCCAAGCTTTATAGACCTGATCTTCATTGTGCTTACCATTCAGGAGGTGCTGGGCATATTACTGAGGATTTTATCAACTTGAAACATAAAATTCAAAACTTGATAGATCAGAAGGTCGTCACTCTTAAAACTGCCACTTCTAACGTCAATAGTAACCCCATGTCGAATCATGGAGGGGTGACTATTAATATGATTGAAGTCGAAGAAGATTTGAATGTGGGGAAAGTTATAATCTCAGCGAATCTTGTAAAGCTCGAGAAAGTTGTAGCCTTCCTAATTAAAAGAGAGAAATCCAAATTTGGGATCATGGCACCTCATCAAGCTTTTGCTTTAGTGCCGAAGGAGGGTCAGAACATGCAGAAGATCCATCAAGCTTTTCAAAAATCATTGCCTCACTTCTATCAGTCTTTTCCAATGCAAAATGGTCTAGGGGAAGGAATAAAAAATGGGTTCAAAGAAAGTGATATTGTGCTTGAAGAGACGATCGAGACACCAACCATACTAGACAGCGAGCCAAAGGAGCAAATGCCTAACTGGACATCCACTCTGCTCTTGATTCCTCGCTTGTCTTGGTAGACATAGACAACTTTATATGTTATTTATAAAAATTGGCGGTGTTTCGAATGAGGCTCGAGACCCATCATTTACTCTATTTTTGCCTCACTATATTTTAATCTCCCTCCTAATAATTTGAAAAAAGGTAAAATGATTTATCATCATGGCAGAAGTTTTTATTCTCTTATTTCAAACTAAAACCTCCCTTATTGTGAAAATTTGCTTTACTTGCTTTATATTTATCTAACAAAATCTGTCTATGATTTCAGTGAAAATATTTTCAAATCTGTCAATAACATGTCACGTCACAAGTTGAATGAACAAAATGAGGTAGATGCAGGGGAATTTGAGGACTACAATGAGTAGATCATTGTACCCAAACACCTAGTTCAGGAGTTTAGACAGTTTGAAAGTCACGATAAGCTTAATTCAGAAGAGGTCGGAATAGTGAACCAGGAAAATGATGAATGTATCAAGGAAGTCAAAATTGGTGCATATATGACAAAAGCACATAAGAGAGAACTCATAAGTTGCTTAAAGAAAACATTGATACATTCGTTTGATGACGACATTACATGGTTGAACATGAACATTGGACCTTATAAGTCATCAATCTACTCAAGTGTTGTTAAAAGATACCATGTTTGAAGACTCGATTTCCATCTTTTCCTTGTAATCGATTTTGTTTGCTTGTAATCGTCTATGTTTAGAACCTATTCCTTTTGTATATGAACTACGTCTGACCTGAATTCTTAAGAATGAGATACGTAGGTGGCCTATGTCGGCCTCGGTCACCCGTTTATTCCTTTTTAATGTTTTCTTTTGTTCTTGAACTACGTTAGACCTAAACTCTCAAAAATGAGATACATAGGCGTCCTGTGTTAGCCTCGGTCGTTTACTTATTAAAATTTCTTATTAACCCTTGACAGGGGGAACTACGTTTGACCTGATTCCTGCCTCAACGGGATACGTAGGCGCCACGACGGCTCGGTCATATCGCCTATAAGATTTCTATATTCCTTTACCATAGAAACTGGGACAGAATTTTTGCGAGGGACTCAAAAATTCTCAAGAGGAGGATCTCTCCAATAAGTCGAGACTGAAGATACATTGAGAGTTGCAACTGGGACATAATTTTTGAGAGAGTAAAAAATTCTACAAGTCATACATCAACAGTTCGAGATACTCTAAAACATCTAACTGGGACAGAAATTTTTGAGGATGACCTCAAAAATTCCTTCAAGCATCACTAGAAGTTTGTCGTAAATTTCGTATATTTCGAGCATATTAGAAGTTTAAAGCTAACCTCAAATGATCTCTGCATCGTTAAAGTTCATAGTTAACTACAACAATCTCTGACACTTTTGAATTTCAGAGTCAACGACAAAACTTCTCGATTATAGTAGATTCCGGGCGGACCATGTCAGAAATTTCCCAAGCCTTAAGGATTTTTGAATTCTCTAGAACAAGCTATCGAACACACCAAAGTTTTGAACCAAGGACGTTCATTTAAGTTTGACGTGACATGACACTTGGCAGTGGCATTTTTCAATTACAACTTTTAGGAAACCTTTTTCTTAAAGATTTCGTCTATATGTTTCAAATATTTTTAAATAAAAAGTTTTGTCTTGTCTATCGAGAAGCAGGAGATTAGAGCGATCAACTGAAGATAGCAAGACAAGGAGCAAGCGATTGAAGAAGTCAACACTGATCAGTTTGTTTTAAAAATTAACAATTTTTATGTGGATGTAGGTCTATGAGATTGCCTCATGTTCATCTTATTTCTCCATTCAACGAATATGGAGAAGTCAAAAGGGCGAGGAGCTCCCCAAAATTGACAACTTTTCTGTAGATGCCGGAAAGTCATTGAAGTTTTTCAGAAGAAAAAGAAAGAGTTTAGAATACGAGGAAAAACACCTCGTTTGAATTCCCACCAAACATGAGTCACAAGGAAAACAAAGTGTTCAAAATGGGAACAAGTGAAAGCATCACTCTCTACATATACAAGCATCTACGATGACACGAGATTACACTTTTCAGCATCAAGAACGTTTGAAGAATATTCACGAATCTCATTGATATAAGACACGGTAATGTAAACTACCTGGAGGGACATCATCCTTACCACCCGGATGGACATTCCTAGAGTATTATCAAATGAGATAATACCATCACCCAAAGGGACATCATCGTCATTTTATCAATGGAATATCCTCATCCTACCGACGAATCTTCATTTTCATCAACATCATCCTACCGACGGATCTTCATTATCATTATCCTACCAATGGATCATCATTATCCTACCAATGGATCATCAACATTATCCTACCAATGGATCAACATTATCCTACCAATGGAACATCGACATTATCCTACCTATGGATTATCGTTATCCTATCAATGGATCATCAACATTATCCTATCAATGGATCATCAACATTATCCTATCAATGGATCATCAACATTATCCTACCAATGGATCAACATTATCTTACCGACGGATCTTCTTTAACATCATCATCATCCTATTGATGGAGTAACACCATCACCTAGAGGGACATCGTCATCATTTTATCAGTGGAATATCTTCATTTCCATCAACATCATCCTACCGAAGGATCTTCATTATCATTATCGTACCAATGGATCTTCATTATCCTACCAATGGATCATCGACATTATCCTGCCAATGGATCATCATTATCCTACCAATGGATCATCGACATTATCCTACTAATGGATCAACATTATCCTACCAATGGATCATCAACATTATCCTACCAATGGATCAACATTATCCTACCGACGGATCTTCTTCATCATCATCACTATCCTACCGACGGTTCTTTATTATCATCATCCTACCAATGGACCTTCATCGGTATTATCCTATTAATGGATCATTGTCAATCATCCTATCGATGGAGTAGCATCATCATCCTATCGATGGAGCAGCATCATCATCCTATCGATGGAGCAGCATCATCATCCTAGCGATGGAACATCATCATCACCCTATCGATGGAGTAACATCATCAATCTATCATTACCGTCATCCTATCAATGAGGAATCATTATCCTATCAATGGAGCATCAACATCATCATCTTATCGATGGAGCATCATCATCATCCTATCGATGGAGTAGCATCATCATCATATTGATGGAGCATCATCATCAACCTATCGATGGATTAGCATCATCATCCTATCATTATCGTCATCTAATAAATGAGGTATGATTATCCTATCAATGGAGCATCAACATCATCATCCTATTGATGGAGCATCATCATCATCCTATCGATGGAGCAACCTCATCCTATCATTATCATCATCTTACCAATGAAGAATCATCATCATTATTTTCATTTGCAAGAACGTCATCAAGAGAGCCATCAACATATTACATCAGTCCATATTTTATTCTTTCGATATCAAAGAAAGAGTACATTCGAAGAACTATATTGCAAACACGAGATACAAGTTTTATTGTCCTAACGTCAAGATGAAGGAACTGACGTTAAATGTTCAAGGAGAACGACTAAGTGTCAACATGAGCGAGCTGAGAAATGAATATCATCGAGCCATCCACCTCGTTACAGTTGGACTATTGTCGAGTCATCCACCTCGTTACAGTTGGATAATCATCGACCCATCCACCTCGTTACAGTTGGATAATCATCAAGCCATCTGGCTCGTTGCAGAGATTACCAGAGTTTGCCATGCAGAAAACAAGCAATGACACCTCCAAATCCGCAACAAATCATGATTTGTAATGGACATACCGTGTTCGAAAGCGGTATCCATTATATTTTACTCTCAATAATTCTTTATTTTCTCATCTAGTTGAAAAAGATGTTTATGCTTATTCATAAACATATACTCATTTGTTATATGCATGATCTTTCCTTATTTTTGACTTAAACCGCTAGCTAGAGCAGCATTTTGTCTACTAATTATTTACTTTGAGTGTGCAGGCACATACTGAACATACTTATGTGACATCTTTCACAGCAAGAGTAACTGAAAAACATCGTAAGAGATGCTACCACTTTTTCCAATTAGAGTTTCTACTAACAAGTTTATTTCAGTCTTTGTCGAGAGCATCCAAGAGGATGAATTCTCAATTCAAACCACATGTGAGGATGACATAAAAAAAGGATGCAACACAACGTGAAACTTTTTCTTAGCAGCGAAGTGGGACATAGTCCAACGAGGGGTGCCAAACTCTTAGGACGCGAGCAAAGGAGCGACTTCCACCACAATCAAACCACACCCCTATAAGAAGGCATGTGGGTTTATCTTTGGTTTTTATCGGTTTTAGTTTCGCGTCCGGAAATTCTTGGTCTCTATCGGAAGCAGCTTTCCAATTTGAGTGACAATGCACCAAGAGCTTTGGAAATTGCGGCCATGCAAGTTCTTAATTATGGATGTGAAGAGCTCCACATTCATGGCTAAGAGGTTGCAAACCTCTTTTTCATACATGAATTACTTTGTCGCTCTTCTAGAACCGAAGGTTATCTCGCATAATAGATTTCCTTTTCAACCAATCGAGTCGAACTACAAGCAGCCTGATTCCCTGAGTTGAGGGATATGTAGGCAGAATCGGTGTTGATCCTCGGCTGTATTCCATCATTCGCTCTTAAATCTTATTCTCGAGCATTTCGGTCTCTTCATAATTCGATATCAGGATGACTTTTGAATTCTTTCAAATCGTGCGTCAAATCAAGCGTATCGAACTACAAGTGGCCTGAATTCTCATATAGCTTGAGATATATAGGAAACCCATTTTCGGGGTTCGGTCATAATTCCTAAAGTCCGTACCAAGACCCCCTTTCGATAAGATGAAGATGTGGTCGGTCAAAATTAGATTAGTCAACTTCATTTTCCTCAAATTTCTTGCATCAATCCGAGTAAAACGAAGGACAGTTGTTGACACCCAATTTTGATCCTCCGTGATAACAATTAATTTCTAAGCTTCTTAATTTTCAAACGATTTAGGATAATTAGCTTTATAAAATTCAAATGGTTTCAAGGCTATTTTAAAGTAATTTTCGTCGATTTTTATAGTATTTTGAATAGTAAATACATTTCATATAATTATATATGTAAGTAGTATATTTTATAAATATTTGAAAATCATATAAAAAAACTTCTACATTATTAAAATAAATATTTTATTAGTTTAGTTTTAGTTGAATTATAGTTTTAATTTTGAATTAATTAGTTTATATTTAAATCGATTAGCTTATGATTAATTTAATTATTTTATTTTTTGTTAAAATCAAGAAGCTTGTTAACTAATTAATATCAATTCGTTTTATTTGATTACTAGCGGAATCTATCCTACTTAACTAAGTTTGGATATGTTTTTAATTTCCAATTGGCTTTAACCTAGACTTATATGGACAACCCTTAAATCCAACTCTATCCTATTCAATTTAAAAGACCAAATTTTGGACCCTTTTTCCATTCCCTTAATTCCCAGCCCATTCTTCAATAACCCAAACCCATTTCATTCCCAGTCCATCATCAAAAGAAACCCAACCCACAATAGCAATACACAACAATACCAAAGAAATCCATACAATACAAACAACATATGCACAACCCAGTAAAACGGACACCACCCCTGTAGGTTTATCATTTCTTCTTCTCCATAAATCAGGCAGCGAGAACCCAGAAAAGCAGTCCAGAATTGCGAACCCAAAGCCCACTGACCTCGCACGTGATTCTCCCTTGCTCTCCGTACGAGAATGTTGGAGAATCATCCAACGTGTCCGCATATCATCGCTCCTTCTTCCTTTCTCTTCAAATCGGACTGCTCCCCTCAAAGTTCCATTGAGGATTTGTACAAATGACAGCTCCTCAACCTTATCCGGAAAAATAATTCGAATTTCAAATTCAGAATTCGCCCAAAAAGCTTGTTTCGTTCCCCCCTTTCCAACCCTAGAACTTCCCTATATATACCTCTCTTCTTCTTCACCGTTGGGGTGGAACAAAGTTGAAAAAAAAGTTTGGCAAAAACTCACATCACATAAGGAGAACAACTTATAAGATTTTAGGAACAGAATAAAGAGTGTATACAAAATACGCGGCCAGTTTCGAGTCTTGGTTTCGTTCCTTTAATCGTTCATCACACTCCAGAATCCGTTGAGACTTGAAGTCGGTGGTGAAGTCACTATTAAACTCGTTTGTCTCGGTCGCTGCTTCAAAAGAGATATAGTTTCTTTACCTTTGGCTTTCCTCTGTTTATTTCGGAATTAAGAGCATTATTAGTTGTTGTAAATAAAATGGTGAACTACTATTCTAAATCAATTTTTTTTAGTTTGGACGTTGATTTAATCTGGTTCTTAAAACTAGCCAAATCTCTATCTTGTTTTGCTCAAGCTGTTGGATATCCGTTCAATTTTAATATCGAATACATTAGTTACAAGTTTGTGCTTTCTTCACTATTCATTCATTCATAGTTTTGCTGATTTTTTTTTTTTTTTTTTTTTTACTTTTTTGCTCTCGATTCACTGTCATAAGATTTTCATGTGTTAGCTTAATCTCGAAGATTTCGTCCATGTTGTTGCATAACTCGAATGATATCCATGTATATTTTGGCTCTAACTCACGATATCGTGCCCTTGATTACTGTGTTAAGTCTGAAGGTCGGTTAGTTGTATCAAGTTTGAATCAGTGAGCTTTGGTCTTATCTTTAACACATTGTTTCTAGGTTGATTTCTCCATTTCTCAATTTGTTTTAAGCTTACTGCATTGCATTGATTTAACTTA
>JAJOOO010006075.1:0-112245 GCA_029582685.1 Solanum piurae
TCACTTGTTTCTCTCACAATCTCTCTTTCTAATGGCCCTCTAAAATTTAGTTCCAAATGAAAGGTACACTCTCTTTAAAAATCTCTACCTTCATTTTACCCTTCCACTCTCCCTTATACATTGCTTCATTTTTAAATCCATTTTCATTTCTCCCTTTCTTCACTCCTTTAACACTTTTCTCTTCTTTTTTTCTTCTAACAAAAAAAAAGCAAAAAAATAAAAAATAAAAATAAAAAATCATATTTTCTTTTGGTGTTTGATTATTTCCTTTTTGTACTTTCAATCTGTGTTGATCTTGTTCTTACAAGGTGATCGTCGTACCTTTTTGACAATTGAATTTCATTTGGAAATTGGAATGTAACATTATTGAATGACAACAATATTATCAATTTTTTTAGTTTTGCATTAATGCATGTATATAATCTTTATTGTTATTTACGATGTGATTCGTAATTACATTAAGGTTAATATGGGATCTATACAATTTTTATTTACGTAGCATAATGATATATGGTTGTGTGAAGTTTTTGATATTGAATTGGTTAGAAGGTGCAAGTTACATACATTGAGGATAATAAGAGAAGGTCGCTTGAAATGATTTGGTCATGTCTGTTGTCGACTTCTAGATGCTCCGGTCAGTAGGTGTGAAAATTTATGGTGAATAGAGGTGTTAAAAGGGGATAAGATACATGTATATGGAAGAAAGTTGACTCGAAGGATCTATAAACGACATTCCATATAACCTAGTGAAAATAGGCACAATGGAAGAAAAAGATACATAGGTGATATATCAATTAGTTTGAATTATGTGTTAGGCATGTCAGTATGTTTACTGTAGGTACTATGTCTTTGTAAGAGTCTTTTTGTCCTGTCAAAGATTTTAAAAAATGTAGAAAACTTCCTAATATTTGTTTCATCTTTATTTTCATTTTTTATAATTTTGTTCAAAGATGAGCCTAATGGACCGACATGATAAGTGAGGATTTAGATAGCCGATCCCAACTTGCTAGATATTGAACCATAGTTGTTGTATTGTCCTTAGCGTTTGGCATAGCCAGTTGTAGATGAATGTAGCTAGTAACTAACAAATATTACATATGAAGTTTAGTGTGAATATCTGGCCGGTCAAGACCTCACGTCCAGAAGATGAAGGTAGGGGAAATGAGGATGTTGAGTTGGATGTATGGGCATACTAGGAGAGATAGGATTAGGAACGAAAATATTCATGACAAGGTGGGAGTGGCCTATTTGGTGGACAAGATGAGGGAGGCAAGGTTAAGATTGTTCGAGCATGTGAAGAGGAGATACACATATGCCCTTAGTGAGGAGGCGTGAGAGGTTGGCTATGGTGGGGTATGAGGAGAGGTAGAGGTAGGCCGAAAAAGTATTGGGGAGAGAATATTAGACAAGACATGACTCATCTGCAACTTACCAAAGTCATGACCCTATATAGGAAGATATGGAGGAAGGGGTTTAGAGTAGAAGGTTAGTATAGTTTGCGAGCATTTTCTAGTTTCCCTTGTTTGTATTGTTATTATGACTCTCCTGCATTGTTATTATTGTTATCTTCATTATTGTATTTCCTTTCCATACTTGATTTTGATATGCTTTACTTGAGCCGAGGCTCTATAGGAAACAACCTCTCTACCTTCAAAGGTATGGGTAAGGCTGCGTACACACTACCCTCCCTAAACCCCACTTTGTGGGATTACACATGAGTATGTTGTTGTTGTGAATAGATTCTGTTACTTAGAAACTTTTGTTCACATTGTCTTTTCTCCGTTAAGTGCTCTGTGTCCCCCGGGCACAGTTTTATTATCCAACGAGTTAGTAACTAATATGTTCTGTGTTCCCTTGCTTCAGGATTTTAGAGTTGAAGGCTGAGTTTGGTTTGTTTCTCAGTGAATTGTGGGTAGAGATATGGCATCTCAGTTAGCTCGTGTTCCAGCTGAAACTGTAAGCGAAAAGAAGAACCTTCCAAAGGAAAATAAGAAAATGAATAATGGTGCAAAGGTTAATGAGCCTATTAAATTTGGCTCTCATGGTACTAAAGAACCAATTAAGGAGGAAGGGAAAAAAGTTCCTGTTACCGCCCTCCGGAAGGATGCAGTTGAGGACTGGCCCGAACCTAAGCAGATCCATTCTTTCTACATTGTAAGATATCGGAGATTTGAAGACCAAAACCTGAAGCCCAAATTTGATCAGGCAGAAAAAGAGCTACACAAAATGAACAAAGCAAGATTTCAGCTTATTGAAAAATTGCGAGCCAGGAGGGTAAGTTTTGTCCATAAATCTTCTTTCAGCTGAACGTTGACATTGTTCGTTGTTCTGTTTAGTGTGTTTAGAAGAAATTTAAAACAAGAAATGAAGTATGAAATGTTGAAAATGACAGTAAACGGAAGGAAGAGAACGAAAATGTTAGAGGCAATGGTATCCTTAGATAGCTATAATCAAGTCAAGAAGCCTTTTCCTTTCAGTTGCTTATAAGTTGAAGAGTTTCGAATCATAATCATCCTGTTCTCTTGTCTCGTCTCTTGCTTATTAGGCACATAAGAATTCTAGATATACTATTTTCCTTTGGTGTGGTTAATTGCATTGCGTTGAACGCGTGCACATTTCCTGTAAGCATCATTTATATACTTTATCTGTGTGAACCATTGATTTGACTTAAAAGTTCGGTTACACTAATGATGAGAACTTTCATATCTAAGTGGTAGTTTGATGGTACCTGTTTACCAAGACTTTGAAAGATTATTTGGATGTGTCCAAACTTGTGTTTTTGCAGGCCGAGCGATCAGAGTTGTTTGGTCAAAGGAAATCTGTGAGTGCTGAGAATCAGGAGTTTTGGACAGTAATCGAAGGGAAGAGAAAGGAAATAAAACCTCTGCAGGATGCCTTGGGAAAGCTCCGTGGTCCTAGGAAAGATGGTAGAGAAGGAGGTGCTGGTCTGTGTTCATCTGAGGCGGAACTTGATAATCTTGTAAGATCTAGTCTCTCTGTTCTTTTAAGTTCTTACATTTTGTTACTATCGAGGAGTCAAGGAATTTAGGCCAAAATACCAAATGAAAGTAGATCGATTTTTTTTCATTTCTGAAGAGGTGCATATCCTTCATTTTCTTTGTATCCTTCATCAGCTCGGTAATTGAGAACTACCTTATGTTCATTGTTAACTTTTTATTTGGATATCATTTAGATTAAGAGTCTGCAGTACCGCATTCAGCATGAAAGCATTCCTCTGACAGAAGAGAAGAAAATTCTAAGAGAAATTAAACAACTTGAAGGAACAAGGGGAGATATTAAAGAAAATGTAGCTCTGAGGGCACAGATTCAGGATTCAATGGGTGAAAAAGAATCAATCCAAAAGCAGGTCAAGGTAACGGACAGATCTTGTCGTATACATGTAGAAATGATGATATTAAGTTTTATAGCCTTAACTTCATTTTCCCTTGAATGTCATTGTTAACTAACAACACTCACTACTCTGTTGTACTAAAGCTTATAAGTGGTGGACTTGACGGGGTTCATAAGGAGCAACAGGCAGTTAAGGCCAAGAGGAAGATACTAGATGAACAGCTCGATGCCAATACCAGCCAGATTAAATCTTTGGATGAGGAATTGAAGGAAATAACAAAGAAGAGGGATGCTGCTTTTGTACGCGTTCAGGAATTGAGAAATCAACGCGAAGAAGCGGTATGCTGTTCTTTCCATGTCAATTGCATTATTCTTAAGTTTACTAGATAAGAAATTATGATATATATATATGCTATGCATCTGATTAAATCTCATTTATTCCGTTGTTGAATGGTCAATAGATCTATTTGGTCATGAAACACCTCAATACTATGTATTTCCTTAACACGAGCTGAAAAAGCATCCATCTCCTACTGATGCAAAGGTTTGAACTTCCCGGTGATATCGTTGTGTAAATTGGTTATTCAGAACAAGTACTTTACCTTCAGACTTGTCTGGCCAATTTTACATGGCATTTTGTAGATGGTAGTTGATTTATTCAATGTAAATCTAAGCATTCTGAAAGTCTTTATAATCAATGTCGTTTCATTTTCTCAGAACGCACCTTTCTACAAAAACGTTGCACTGTTGCAAAAGGCAAAACTGCTAGCAGACAAGAAGGATGTTGAAGCCCTTAAAGAACTCTCACTTACAGAGGTACCTTTGATCTGTCTTTAGTTGCTAAATTTGAACATATCAAAATTTTGACACTAGTTGCTAAAACATCAAGTAAGTAGTCTGAAACCAAGCGGTCGAATCAGACCCCAATAACATCTGCTGCAGCATGCGAAGAAATGCTAGAAGGCACGTGTGAATGCCATTCAAAGCGAGACTCTTGACCAAAGGCTAGACAGACCTTAGATCTGTCTTTAGTTGCTAAATTTGAAGTTTTGCGTGTTTCTTGCTGACAGTAACTTCGTTTATTTTCAGGTCGATAAATTCATCTCCCTATGGAGTGACAAGTCATTAAGGGATGACTATGAGAGGAGAATTTTGGCATCACTTGATATTAGGCAGTTGAGCAGGGATGGCAGGATGAGGAATCCTGATGAGAAGCGTCTTGTGTTACCACAGACGCAGACTGTTTCACAGCCTGAGATTGTTGAGAAAGCTACTGTGAAACCGTCAAAAGAAGAATCACTGCCTGCTCAGAAAGTAAACAAAGAGAAGAACACCAAGAAGACGAAAGATGCAAGTATCAACGTTACGGATACTAAAGAGAAGAACACCAAGAAGCCGAAAGATGCAAGTAGCAAAGTTACGGAAACTAACTACATCTTTGATGTTGAAGAGGAGATCCATGGTTTAGAAAAGCAACCCAAGGATGTGAAACCAAAACACAAGGAATCTGATGAAGCAAAATTGAAGGAAATGAAGAGAGAGGAGGAGATAACGAAAAATCGACAGGCAATGGAGAGGAAGAAGAAGTTGAAAGAGAAAGCAGCTGCTAAAGCAGCAATAAAAGCTCAGAAAGAAGCTGAAAAGAGGAAACTCAAGGAAATTATTCTTATCATTCTACCATTTGTTTTTGCTTTTACGTCGTAGAATTTACATTAGTTTTGGACTTATAACACATCTTTAATCATTTCAGGAACTTGAGAAGATGGCGAAGAACGCTGGAGCTTCAGTTACTGAGGAACCAGTTGAAATAGTTGCTGAAGAAGAGAAGTTGGAGGAAAACATTGAAACATCAGCTGCACCTAAGCTCAAGGAGCCTAAAGGGAAAGCTGTCAAGCATCGAGCAACACGTGCAAAAAGCACAGAAATTCCTAAAACTATACTTAAGCGCAAAAAGGCGATTAACTATTGGCTTTTGGCTGCTCCTGCTGCGCTTGTAGTTCCGCTACTTCTTCTAGCATTCTCACATCTTCTCTAGGATAATATGAAAGTCAAGAAGTAGAGGGGGGAAAACTTGGTATTGCTTAGAGTGTTGCAATATCAAGGTCATCTATTTTTTGTAATCTTAAGTCATGCCTATTCTTTTTGCAGTCATAATGTTGCTGGTAGATAAGGCATTCAAGAGTAACTAAGCATGTTTGATTTTGGTTGGTGTAGTAGTTTCAAGTTTTGACATTTGCTTAAAGATTTTCATCTTTGGCATTAATTGTAAACATCTAAGTTCTTTATGATCTGCCTACATTCTGTTCATTGAAACAAAATTTGTTCTCTGTTATGTGAGTGAAGCTAAGTATGCCTAGACTATTGTTCTAGTTTGCTTTCATGTTGGTTTTGCATAGAAAAGAAAGCTATGTTGCTCGAACTCTAGTTAGCCTTCATGTTGGTTTAGAAAAAGTGTTTTTGTTGAGAAATAGTTTGTGTTTGACCAATAACTTAAAAAAATACTTTTGAACGATAATTTAGTGTTTGGTCAAGCTTTTAAAAGTGTTTCTAAGTGTATCTTTTCAAAAAAAAAGTACTATTGGGGAAAAACTACATTTTGGCTTTTGAAAAATAGCCTCGACTACTCTTCAGAAATACTTATTTTTTCCCCAAAAGCTTGGTCAAACACCTCAACTTTTTAAAAATACGTATTATAAGCACTTTTGGTCATCCAAAAACTATATAATCTTGAATGTTGGCTCATAGATTTTGAGATCAAGGACGTAGTTCGTGATAGCTTAACACTTCCGTTGGCTCATAGATTTTGAAAGTATATTTTTTACTTTTTGAAATAAAATCAAATATTATTTGTTCATAAAATTTGATCAATTTCGGAAAAAAAATCAGATTTTAATAAGTTTCGCCTCGACTCACGAAAATTTAAATATTTTAAAGTTCCCTTTCCAAAAACTAATTTTCAACACAAATTCAAAAATTCATTTTTTCCCCCAAATTTTAACTATAAATAAATGTATTATTTTTCCCATAATGTGATTTTTCAATATTGAATTATCTCCATTCATCCAAAGTCTTGCCTTATTTTTTACTACCCAAAATCCGGAACCAATGTGCGCACTACGTGTACCGGCCATGGCTGCCACTGGCTTTGCCGCACAATCGATTCTCAGAAGAGTAGTTCCCTCATTTCTATCTACTCGTTCCACCATTCATGTCGTCGGAGACTTCTTTTCCGGTACAAACCTCATCCTCCGAACACCTCTACACCCCTCAGGTATGGAAATTTCCTTATTTCTTGCGTGTCTACTTTTTGATGATTTTGTGTCAATTTGTATGGTAATTTTAGCTGAAATAGTTGAGTGCAATGTGAATACCTGGCAACTTACTTGTTAAATGGTGTATCTACTATGGACAGAAGTGGAACCGGAATTTGCAGCTTTGATTTTTGCCTTTTGAAGTTATTGAGTTCTAAATTAATAACTTATATGTATTAAATGAATTTCTTAAGACAAACATAGAGTTTGGACCAAGGTTACTGTGTTCGGACTTCGGACAAACGGTCTTTAGCTCACTATGGACTAAGTGAAATCAATGACCCAAGTAGTCTTTATAAATATTTCGTTTACTTTCATTTGATTCAAATTGTTAACAAGTTACCCATATGGTCCTTATTCTAAGCTTGTGAAGGAACTGGCTAAACTAGCCTATACCAGCTCCGTCATAAATTAACGACATGTTGTTAGCCTGTTGGAAATGGAAACTGAAAACTCTATCCTACTTAGATTATGTTGCTCGTACTCTCCGAAAATGTTGCCGAACCTGTAGTAGATCCTCAAAAAATGTACAAGCATAGCCAATGAATATTGGACTATGCCAGTGCACACTTCTGACCTCCTTAGTTGCTGGATCAAAAGGGGAGGCAGCAAAAGTCAGAAAAGATGGTGGAGAACAGTTCCAGCATGTATATGGTGGATTATATGGAAAGAAAGGAATCAAAGGGTTTTTGAAGGAAAGGAGTGTACAATACAAAAGATCAAATGGAAAGTAATTACTACTCTGGGTTTTTGGTGTAAAGAACAGGATATAGAAGAGGAGTTCCAATTAGTGGACTTCATAGGTTCTCTTTTTAGTTTTTTGGAGGTGGCCAGCATAGCCCTTAATGCTGAGGAATACAAAAAGTTGCCAGTTTTTAAAAAATAATGTACTCTGTTTGGAGAATCTGCCACGAACCTGGAAACAATTTTGAACCAAACAACAGAATACATAGATACAGTGTATACACCTGCATGTTCCCTAATTCTTTAATACACAAATTACTTTTACATCTGCATGTTCCCCAATTCGTTATTATACAAGAAGAAAATTAGTGGGCTTGTGGAATATCACAAATCTCACAACTGAAATTACATACAAGAACAACAATGCTTCAATTACAGACTAGCTAGGGGTTTATATATCTTTTTTATAACAGTGATATTTTAACCAGCGTTCACACACCTCAACTATTCCTTCGGGTACCTGCTAGGTATTGAGTAAGTTTGCTCACTAAGACTTAGGCAAATAAAAGAAATCACCTAGTGTTGGGATTCAAATATTGATCTCCAAGGTATGTAAGACAGATCTATGTGAAATCCTAACAATCATCTCGCTCTATTTGGATCCTTTTATCCTTATACTCAATAATTTATCTTTTAGGACAAACTACAAGTTCTCAAAAATTAACAATTCCTTAAATTCACACTCATACTATCAATACACCCTCAAACTGCTTTGTTATGCGCTACTTGAGCTGAAACAGTCTCTCTACCTCAATAAGGTAGGGGTAAGGTCTTCTTTGTCTAATCTAGTATTATTGTACATTTACATTCCTATGACACATCTTGTAGATATGTTTGGCCGTACATGCCAACATTCACTCACGGGCAACATTGTTAGTCTTACAACCATAGAACTTTTCCTTTTTTTTTGGCCGTTCATGTGTATTTCATAAGATCAATAGGCTGAAAGTTTTTTGGGCGTATTACCGGCTCGGCCAATTCGGTCACTTGCAGACTAGTATAAGGAAAATATGAGTCACCTTGAAATTATAGTGACCAAATAAAACCAAGGTGGAAACTTCTAAGTACTATTTTGGTCAACTTTTCTTTTAGCATATATTTGTCTGTCTCAACTTCCTCATAAAGATCACATGAAACAATGTGTAATAGTTTAAGGGGTATTTGGATAAATTTGTTGTTTCTTACATCAGCATAAATTGTTTAGGATTGTAAGATTCCTTGGGAATATCTATCGACAGCATTCTACTTTTAGTTTCAAACTTTGATAGCTGATGACCCACATATTATTGGCCTCTTTCAAAACAGCTTTTGGAATATGCAGCCTACCACAGGCTATTAAGGGTGATGCTGATATTTTACTGAAAGGAGTGGGAGATAAGAACACCATTGAAGATGTGAAACGTATTGTTGAACTGGTACATATACATCTACCAGACCAATCACTCTCCTCTCAATTAACAGTTGAGAAGTCTTGTCTAGTTTTTCACCTCTTTGGTCCCTGTTGTAGAAAAAGCTCCAAGACATTGTCCTAAGTCTTAATCTAAACTGATTATCACTTGTGTACTTCTCAGGCAAAACGGGCATCATTAAGACGAGAAGTTTTACATACTGATTTTCTGACTCCGCCTGTATTAAAAGAGTCGATGCTAGTCTTAGAAAGGTTAGCTGATCTCAAAATAGTTGCACAAGGAGGATACCCAGAGGTTGGACACAGTTTGTTTTACAAAACTTGTTTGAGCAATAAAGCTGCTTGAATTTATATTTACTGTCTCCTTAAACAGGCCGAACGATGCCGACTCTCAGTTGGACACGCGGAGGCATTAACAAGTGATCCAGATAATGTTGCAGCCTTGAGGTAGGTCCTCCTGTCATTGTTCAGTTATGTCTGCTGTTTAAATCAACCAATCAAAAAATCCTCTTTATTATTGTGTAAAGGGATCCTCTTTCCAGTATTTCAGGGAACTTTTCATTTCAACCTTGTTCTCACGGTGATTTCCTTGGTGCAATCCTTGGTACAGGGATTGCAAGGAATAAGCTGGGAGATATACTCTTGCAGGTATTTTATTTATTTATTTTTTGGAAGTTTTCTCTATCTCTCTCTTGCAAGTTTTGGCAACACCTAGTTGATTTCATCATTTGTTCAGCTACAAAAAAAAAATATGTAAAAGAAAGATAGAAGTGACAGAGGGTGAAAAATTGTTGATCAAATAGAGGGCTCTTGGGCAGATAGTTGTGGGCATTACACCTAAGAGAGGATCCACCTCTTTGTAGCTGAGTTATTATGTACTCCCTCCGTTCCATTTTACTTGACCCTTATACTAAAAATAGATTTTCTTGTTTACTTGTCAATTTTAGCAAATCAAGAGAGATTATTATTTTCTTCTCATATTAACCTTATCATTAGATAAGTATATGAAGTAATAGTTGTCAAACCTAGATTTTCAAAGTACAATTATAAGGATAATTTAGTAAACAAATTCCTAATAAATAGTTTCTCAAGAGAAATGTCAAATCAACATGGGCCAAGTAAAATGGAACATAAAAGATGAGTCAGAACTTATATGTGGAGGTAGTGTATGGTTAAGAAGTAAACTTGTTGATCAATACTTTGATATCTAATGAGTCCTTTGTTTTAGTGTGGAAGTGGTGATTCAAACACCGACAACGAAATGTAGAAGTAGCACAAAGCTTGGTGAATGAAGCAACATCCAAGATAGATTATTGAAATGTCCCTTCAGCACCGAGAACATACTACTAAATTAGCTTAGGCACATAAAAAATAAGAGCATGACAATGCATGTAATTGTGTAAGCCTAGTGTAAAATAAAGTGGGAGGAGAACCATGAGGTCTAAGGTTCAAATTCCAGTGGAAGCAAAAAACACTAGGTGATCTCTTTCCATCTACCTAAACCTTGGGGGTCAGAGTTAGCCGATACTTGTGTTGGTGGAAGTAGCTGGTATCTGATGGAATAGTCAAGGTGCCCACAAGTTGGCCTGAATGCTGCCGTCGTAAAAAAAAGAAAAAAAGAACCAGAGCACGACAAAGAATCCTTGCTTAGCTACTATCTAAAAGCAAACTGCCTCCTAAAACAGAACAATGGTTGAGCTTCTTTGGAGATTGTTAAAATGGCTGTTTGAAACTAACATCAAAGTTATGCTTCAGATTATTTAAGGTTTTTGAATTTTTTTTTGCCTTTTAAAACTATATTTTATTCTTACTTACTTTCACACGTTCTGACTAATTTCATGGTGTTGGTCTTGTGTGCGTATTTGTGTAACTGTTGTAACATATTCCACTTCCCATTTCTTCGAAGTGTTGGGTTATCCTGAACATCTCTTTCTGATGTTTAGGGTGAAAAGGGAGCTCATGTTCTTGTTGTTCCAGAACTTTCTGACTTCCTTGTATCAGCATTGGACAAGGTAACGGTACTTTGCACATTGCTTCCTCTTACAGTATCTTCCCAATTCTCCACTAGCTTCTACTAGCCAATTAGAGTGAAATTCTAAGTTATTGTGAATATCAACAAATACTGTACTCACTGCCATCATTCACTTTATCACATGATATTACATTGAATTGGAGAATGACTGAGCGTGGATTTTCTTCATAAAAAATAGTTTACAGAAATCCCAAAGGAGCGAACAGTCGTAATTTAAAAAAAATTGGAATGATAAGGCTTTCCACTTAATATTTTCTTTGTAGGTTGGAAATGTTTCCGTCTCTTGCAAAAAGATTCCATTGCTTGCCCTTGAATATGAACCACCAAGGTTGAAAGTGTTACACGTATAGTTCCTTTGGTTTCTTCCCTTCATACGCAACACATTTTGATCTAGGAAATTTCCACTTTTATTTTACTTTTTCCAGGACAAAGTCCTCAAAATCCATTGAGGCATCATTGAGACTTGATGCTGTAGCTAGTGCAGGATTCAAAGTTTCACGAACTAAAATGGCCAGTTTGATTAGGTAATCCCCCTTTGTATATGTTTTCTCTGTCCAAAATTTTTTGCTTGATGTGTGCTTTGCGTGGTGAATGACTACATAATGATCCTTACATTAGTTATTCGTATATGGATAATTAACAATGATTCTTGCCTCAATTTATGAACCACATGCTATCCGTAATCATTGTCATAGATTGGTGGATAAGCTATCCTTCCCAAAAACAAAGGATCTGCAGATAAGCTGTCCTTCCAGTACAGTATGACCTTGAAATTATATATATGGTATTCAAACGGGTCCCTTCTATGAAATTTCTTCAACTTCTCATTGATTCCCACATTGTTTAGGTCTTCTCTATACCCTATAGGCTTTAAATTTGGGTTTCATTTTGATTGTCACCTGCAAAAGAGCGAGGTAATTGAAAAGATCCACAACCCATAATCTTTACTAGGTTCAACAACTATGACAATTGCCATTAAGGGAATCTCACTGCATTGCTGTGCATTCTCCCTTATTTCATAAAAGCAAAACTAATTTCTTGAAGGGACTGAAGAGTCTCTTGCTATGGTGTACTGCTTGAGTTGGCTGTTAGGAAGGGTTTATTTCTCCTCGAAGTAGATGCTCGCTCCACGGCAATCATAAATGGACGATGCCTCTAGAAGAAGCTTTCTGTGTGAGGAAAGGATGCACAAGCATAGACATAGATTAGTTCATGCATTATACTGGTAGAAGATCAGGTGAATAATTAACAACTTGAAGGAAGTTGTTATTTGTTAATCACTTCCTAAAAAAGAAATCGAAAAGAAAAGAAGATCCAGTAATTTATTGAAAAACATAGTCTTGGGTACAAATCAAAATATTATCCACTCTTGGGTGCGTGTCAGATCCTCCAAAATAGTTTATTTTTGAAGAATCCGACACGAGTGCGGCAACATTTTCGGAGAGTCCGAGCAACTTAGGTTTGCTGTTGTAGTCTCAAAAATTGAATGAATCACTAACAATGTGGATAATATGTTGATTTGTACCCAAGAGTGTGGCCTAGTGGTCAATGAAGTAGGAGGAGAACCATGAGGTCTATGGTTTAAATCTTAGAGTAAGAAAAAAATACTAGGTGTTTTTTTTCCACCTGCAATTCTTTACCAGTACCTGTGCTAAGGGGAGGTAGCAGGTAACCGGTGGAATAGTTGAGCTGCGCGCAAGCTGGCACACACATTACCATCATAAAAATAAGTGTTGATTTCGTTACAGTTTCTATATGTTTTTACTGCTTTGATAATACAGATGTATTTGGCCAAATACGTTGTTGCCTAAGTTGATACTGTCCACTCTATATTGCTGGCCTTTTAGTAATGGAGATGTTCGTGTCAATTGGAGCACCGTGACAAAAAGCAATACTACCATTAAGACTGGAGACATGATATCAGTTAGCGGAGAAGGAAGACTTAAAGTAAGTTACTTCTCATATAGCTGGTGAAGTGATTGAATCAGAATGAACCCCCCTCCCATACACACACACACAACAAATAACCTATGGATAGAAGTAATTTTTGCTTTAAATTTTATAATGGTTTTTCAGTATTGAGTTAAATATTCTCTTCTCATTCGCTCGTTGGTTGCAGAGACGAATTTGAAGCTTATGGGTTCAAATATGAATAGATATTTAGAATATTTCTTCATACATATACAAGATTTGGGTGAAAGCTACTGGTTCCCGTGAACCCATAGATACAGGGCTAGATCCGCCGTTGGCCGACCAAAAGGGCATATACTTATCTCTTCCTATAAGTTCTGACGTTGAAATTCCATTTTTTCAGGACTTCACTTAAAATGTGAACTCCCATTTCCTTAACTACTGGACTATCCTTTGCCAATATTATCACTCAACTAAGTGCAACCAAAAACATTGTTTCAAGTTTGAAAGTTCTCTTTAACCTACAAACAAAGCTAGCAAATAAAAAGTGACTAGAGAAAAAGGTCAAATAGTAAAGCTTTGGTTTAAATTTTTGGATGCCTTGCTATAATGCCAATTTTGTGATTATAGTTTTTAGATTAATTAGGTGATTGTAATTTAGCGAATTTCTTCAGGATATTCATAGGATGAGTGTTGCAGAAATGTGTCTGTTAAGATGGATGTGCGGTGGTACAAGATTAGGAATTATCACATTTGGCTGAAGGTGCAGTAGCACACATGGAGGGTAAAATGAAAAACAAGTCGCCCGAGATTAGTCATGCTCTAACACATCAATTTGTAGGTGTGAAACCATGGTAATTTAAGTTGTTAAAAGGGACAAGGTAGACATAAAATAGAATAAATTATAGACCTATTTCTTCTTGGAATTCATGTAGACTTGGCGCAATATATAGAACAATAGAAGAAAAAGATCCATACAGGTGATCTAACTAGTTGTGATTAGTTTTCAAGGAGCCTTTATCTTGTTAGAGATGTGTATGCCAATACAAAATATAGAGAACTTTTAGTGCCCGAGAACCTAAATCCTCAAATAGTTGATTGATTCAAAATAAAATTAAAACAAAAATAGAGCGACATGGTTGGTGAGGTATCATATAGCAGACACCAACTAGTTTGGGATTGAACTTCTTGTTGTTAGAGAATTTTACTTGGGGCAATATTTAGGTTTGGTTGAAGAATTCTCATTTTTATCAAGTCTATCAAGACTTCCTTCAGATAAATGCGTAGCGTGTTTGATGACATGACTTCATTTTCCTGCTAAGTTTGGTGTTATGATATTGTTAGTATGAATAAGAGTATGTTCAGTGATTGTGGAGGTGTGGGTGTTTATGTTGCGACTTGTGAGAATTACTTGTCGCGAAAACTAGCATATGCAGTCAACCAATGCTAGCTCATTTTGGGGCTTCGAATGGCCTGTCTTACATCCTATAGAGAATTGTTAATATGAAATGAGATTGCTGTTTCTGCGACTAATGGATCTCTCATTTACAGATTGGAGAAATAAGCTCCACGAGGAAGGGAAAGTTCGCTGTTGAGCTCATCCGGTATTTGTAAAGCATGAAGTTATTTGGCGATATTGATTACAACAACTTAAAGGCAGCTATAGATACTTATCAAGCCCTCATTTGCCATGCCACCGCACTCCCTAACCAAAGGCAACTTCGTACCAGGGGTACTCGAACCCGAGACCTTTGATTAAGGATGAAGTACTTTCCATTCCACCACAATCCTTTTTGCTCATTTGTTACCTTAAGATGTAAATAATTCAAGCCTAGACATCTGATCTTTGAAACAAATGTGAGTGTAAGGAGTAGAGCTATTAACACGGGCTGGCTCGGATTGAGCGGGCTATAGATTTCAACGGCGTAGCTCAACCCAACTATTCATTTGAAAGGGCCTCCAAAATACTAGCTCAATTGAGTGTGAGCTAGCACTAATTTTTTTTTCCAGAAAAATCTATGAGATAGTTATTTTTTAGGAAGAAATCTTTGATTGTGTATCATTATTGTTGTTTTAAATGTTAACGATTAAAGAATAAAATGTATAAAAACCTATCTACTTATTTGTTTATTTTATCTGAAGAGCTAAAGCCGTCAAATTTCTTCTTAGAGAATTATATTAGTATGTGTTACTCCATAAAATACTTCTTTGTCTTTGTTTTGGTAAGTTGGTCTTCAAGAATTTCAATAAAAGTAGATAAAAAGACTTGAGTACAATATTATTTATTTATTGCATCATAAAGTACCATTTACTTTCTTATATGTTTTTATCTTGAAGATTTATGTCTAAGGACAATATTTATTACTTAGTAAGATATATATTTATATGGTTATACAAAAACATTATTGGTTCAATGACATACAAAACTTAAAATTTCTAAACAAGCTTTTTTAATTTGCATTTTGTTTGTTATTGTTTAAGAAATAAGTTGGCGTTAAAGGAGTATAAAGTTGATCCATTTTTTATGAGTACATATTTCAACTTTTTGACTTCACGACTTTTTGTTTACTCACCCTTCTATGTAATAAAATATCAAATTAGAAATTAATTGAATGAAGTCAAAAAATCATTACACATTCATGTACTTCAAATGATAATATAATTATGTGTTTTACAACATTATAATTATAGAGGGGCAAAAACATAATCCAATGAACTTTCCAGTTTTAATATAATATGATTACACTCCAAAAGCCACTCTCTGCACACAATCAGGGCGCCGTTTGCTTGGCATACGAAGCAACCCTGTAATCTGCAGCTCCATCACAGCTCTGCAAAACCTTGCTCTATGCAACATTAAGTCAAGGATCCAGAATAGCCCACAATACCATACAATTATGAAACAAACAATTCCTGAATGAACCTAAATGGTATATTAATACTTATTGCCAGCAAATGAGAATGAGAGACTTCATGGAATTTATACAGAACTACAACAAACATAAACCAGGGATACTAACATGATGTAAAACCATATAAGAATCATGATAAGCATCCAATGAAATTGTTAGTAGAGAGCAAGAGGACTATATACCACATCAATATGGCACCTGTTTTAACAGCCAAGAAAATGCTGAAGAGATAAAAGGATACTGCAACAATGCATCAGAATTGTTTTGAGAAGAGGTGTTCTCCTTTCTTTTCTTCGGTGAAGCCAACTTCTTCAACCCTTTCTTTCCTGAGCTTGAAATAGATGCTTTAAAAGATTGAAACCAGTCATGAAGATTAATGAGATCGCCATGCTCTTGAGCCAGTGTATACCTGTGTGAGAGGATTCAAAACAACTTCAGCTCTCCTATTAATCCATGGGAATGCAAAAAAAAACATTTTGAATATAAAAATTAGTTCTAATAAGAAAAATATAGCATAGCAGCTTCATCACTTGAAAAAATATGCAATCTGAAGTTACAAATGGTGCCAATATATGATATCAAGTTGACTTCAGCCGTCAGAGTACTTAACCTTATATGAACTTGACTCTCCCAAAGAAAATACTACTCCCTCCATTTCAATTTGTCTTGCTTTATTTTTAAGTCTGTCCATAAAACGACGCTGCCTTCTATATTTAGTTAGTTTTTTTTTTCATTCCAATTTAACCAAACGAGATGGCATGTTAAAACCACATATTCAAGGCACATTTTTGGTATGTTATAGATACCTTTATTTTGTATGTGGTAAATTATGAAAGATGATTTAAGCTCCACTTGAGTTGGTTGGTTTAGACGCTGTACTTCATTGAGGTAAGGAGACTGGGTTCGAATCCCATTTGCTTATTTCCTTATCAAAAGAAAAAAAAAAAAAAAAGAAGCCCTCCTGCTGTGATGGCATAACAGGAGTGGTGCGCTGGGTATGACTTGAATCCCAAATGGTGCACACCAAAAAAGAAGTCATGTAAACCTCACATCAGTGAGAAATTTTCCTAACTGAAGTCATTTATGCATATTCAGAAACAAAGTCTATCTGATGCATGCAGAGAAAAAGAATAGAACAGGTAATGTTTTCCCCTGCAAGAGACTACAGACCCAGAATACTCACAGCACTTCTTTCATTGGCAGGAAAGCATACAATATTATTGGAAAAGGGGCACGAAATGTCCATCTAAGTAGCCTAGTTAATCAGGATGAGTATAACATTAGAATGATAGCACGTCAATGAAGGGAAAAAAGTATAAACTAGTCTGCATTGTATTTGGTCTATGATCATGTGACCAAACTTAGGCAACGTGCCACCTGGCATGTAAAAGCTCTAATGGGGCATCATTGTAAACAATGAGTAGAGGTGCTCAGAGCAGTCTTACATTATTGAAGTATCATGCATAGATGGTGATAGTGTACCACCACTATTGCTGCAACATCCACACTTGAGAATTTTGTAGAAATTCAAGAGATCAATTTGAATTCTTCTTCTTGGATCACCAGCCAAAGCCTACATAGAAGCATAAAAACAACTGTAAGCCCATGAATCAACTTGTAATTTCACAATGGTGCTTTTGATGTTAAATACAACTGAAAGAATCGCATACATAGGTGACATGGCAAAGCCATACCCCCAAAGGCAGGAGCCAAATACGGGTTCTTTCCCCGGAAAAAGAAAGTTATTCAGAGGGAGTCTCATCTGGGTGGCTGATCTTTCCCATTTTGCTCTCTTGTTGACTCGAACCCAACATTATGATTGGAGGTAGAGGTTCATTTCCACTAGGCTATTCCTTGTTATCAAAGAATTACGGCCAAAATAAATTGATCTTGACTTATAAATTCACAAAAACATCATACTTACCCTATCTTAATAACCTTGATTTCTGGTTCACCATTGACAAGAAAATAAGAAAAAGAAAAGAAAACTATGGAAAATGCAAAAGCAAGTAATAAACACATCATTTTAGAATTACCGATAGTACCATAAGTTGAACTATCTAACTTCTTGCACATATGAGATCAAAATACAAAGGTATTCCTGAAACTTGGTCTGACTAACGACAAAGTTGATAGCTACAGTTAAGATATCTATTAAACATAGTATAATGCAATTAGCATCAAACTTTACCAGGTTACAAGAACTGTCGCACTTCAAATAGTAATAGTAATTATACTTATTAGGTAACCATGTGCTTACTGGGAAAAAAGATTGAGGTGAATGAAGCACAAAGGAAATTTTAATTACCAGAAACCCTTAAGTAAGCACGCATGTCTTTAGATTGAAGTGCAGATGATAAATATAGAAGCATACTACTGTGATCGGTCATGTCTTGAATGAAAATCAGGAAACTTAACTGATTGGAGATTGTCAACATCCTTGAAGCAAATAAGTTCATGAAATGGTATACACTCAATGGGCTGCATGGTGTCCCTGTTCCGTAAGCAATTCAACAACAGGTAAGTAGTGGTGAAGAAACTTAAATTTATCTGCTGAAAAGGAATCATCATCCTAAAAATTGAGTCATAAACCTTCACAGATACAGGCAAAGGACAATCAAGCATGGTCTGGAACACGAAGGCACATGATAACATCACTTCTTGGGTTCTTTATTTTCCAGATTCTAATGCTTCAGTACAATATCTTAGTAAGACTTCAAAATATAATTTGCAGCACTTTCAGACTCGAAAAATTTAAAACTTTGAGACTTAGATTAAGAAGCACCGCTGTGGCAAGCAACTTGCTCATTTTTTTGCAAATGATGTTAAACAGCTGTAACAGTTAACAGTGGTGAAGGACATCATAGAAGTCGCAATAGATTAAGTTACTGTCAATAACAGTTTTTTTCTTGATAAGGAATATAATTTTATTTTTAATGAAAACCTTCGGTATATAAACTGTACAAGAAGTAGTGAGAGGTTGGTGTACTAGCCTTACCCCTACCTTGTGAGGGTAGAGATGTAGTTTTCGATGGACCCCTATCGACTTAGTTGCTGACACTACAAGGATTCTTTATATATCTTTATTGTAAAAGGCAGGTTCAGCTATTTCAATAAGGATTCTCTGTATAAGGAGTTTTTCTTGTAAAAGGAACACTCTTTATATGGAGTATCAATCTACAAAGTAATATTTCTGAACAATCAAGCAAAGAGTATTCTAGAATATCATATGAATTATCCTTGAACATATTCTTCTATTTTGATAACAATGAATCTAGACAATTCCAGCCTACATTTACAAATAATTCTCATGATATTCTAACAATAGTACGCAACATTCATGAAACACAAAGTTCCCTATCTTTTATTTACCATTCTAACAAGTCCTAAATAAGAGAGCAGAGGAGGATAATTCTCTTATGTAGATTTACACGTGTATTCACGGTTTTTTATCGCACTTAGAGCTATTTTACAACCTATGGAAGTGACGGAGTATGTACCTGAAGTAGTGTTAAATAGTTCAAATGTTTTTTCATAAATCAGATAAAACATAAATATAGAATTTTTAATTTCCTTTGTATCATGCCCGAAAAGTTCAATCTTAGAGTATCACTATGTCTATGTTCATGGCTGAAATGATTCAAGCACCTATGCCTTCTAGTCAAATGATCAGAAAGTATTCTTAATGCTTCTTTACAAAACCAGCATTGTAGCCGACACATCGTCTAAAAGCAGACGTGTGGTAAATTTATACAGATTCACGATCTTTTGCTGGCTAAAGAACATATTCTGCTTAAAAAGAAGTGTAAGAAGAATATTTTCCTATCTGGCACGCCATCACAGAAGGGGATCATGATGTAGTTAGACAAAAGGACTTTTTCCTCCAAAGGACAGAAAGGAAAGCAAGATAAGGAGAAATCCATCCCCGCTATTCCCATTATCAAGCACAGCAATGACAGAAAGGTAGAGGAATACAGGTTATGTGCCCCTCCCTACCTTATCATTTGACCTGCTAAAGTCACAGCTTTGTCATTTGATGTGCATGCATCTTTCTCCACATTTAAACAGCGTCGATTGATATGTCTCCTGTTACACAAGTCATAACATCGTAAATTGAAGAAAAAGATTTAAGATATATTCAGAAGAATCACAACTACTTGTACCGAAGTATCTCTACTTGTTTGGTTCCATAATGTGGAAGGGTAAAGGAGGAAATTAATGCATTTACTTCCCTAGGTGGAGTATAAGGCATATACATCCAATGGGTGGAAAAACTGACATGGACGGTACTATCCCCTTCACTTTTTCTTTCTCTCCTCTTTGACTTGCTTATACACATAACTTTCCTCACAACTTTCACCCCAAGTCACCAACCATATGGTTCCAAACTCTATAGAGCAGATTAATGGACTTAAATTGGCCATCTGGACTTCACAGTGCAAAACTTTTTTTGGCAGGAGAACAGCATTCCAACACGCAGTCATAAAATTACAAGAGATGCTAATCCATTGGCTATAACAACCTTAATACAATTATCTAGCAATAAGTGACACTCCTATATATTAAATCTAGCCCAAGGACAAATGACATGCCACAAAGCAGAAACAAAATCTTACAACTCAACAAATTGTGTCAAGTTATCCTTACAATGCTGCAAGGATAGAACACATACAGTTATGGATTCACCACATACTTTGATATATCAGTTAATTCTGCTTTGTGACTTTTGACATCCTCTGATACCATTTGAGACTGTAGCTCCATAATCTTCTCATGAACCTGAAGCAATGACCAGAGAGTTATAAAATGACTGAGCACAGCAGTATATCAGAACTCACTCGATGTAAGCTGTAGCATCAAGTAAAATGGTAAGATGAAACTTCTGCAGAAGTATCAGAAAATTTAGGCCATTCACTACAAGATAAACATGGAAAATCAAACAGATAAGTTAATCCAAATATCTGATTTCTGCTGTAAGATGAGATTTCTCAGTATCCTTTCCACCCAGAGGCAATTCAATAACCTACTTATCATTGAAATCTTATTCAATCACCAATGAGGAAAGATGGGATAGAAAGAAAAGATCATTAAGGCTTGCATGACCTGGGAAAACTTTTGAAGACGTTTCCTAACCATGAAAACAGTTCCTTCAACTCCAAAATAAAATATGTTTGCCTCTTCATATGCTTTCTGATTGACACTACATTTGGTTAGCTGCTTCTATTTTCTAACTTTTTTCCCTTAGTGCATGGGCATTTAATTTTCCTTTTCTTAAGTATTAACATGTCTCATTGACCAATTACGTTTTTCCATATTTATTCCTATAAACATAAAATCCATATGAACACCAACCTAATTGCATTGTTTCCTATAACTGCTATAAGGGGTTTGCCGCTTAAAATGAACTGGCAGTAATTATACCTCCATTGTCCCTTTGGTGAGCCTCTCCCAACTCTTAAGCAACTGGGATAGCTTCGCAGCTGGTAGATCCCTGGTTCATCAAAAACTCAAGCATCATGCGCAACATTTGGTTGGGGGAGAAGGGTTGGAGGAATAAGACAAAAGATACAGGAACTTTTAACACAAGGAATCATCTGAATCCTTTTCAGTTTTTCTGCAAACACCATTTTCACTAAAGAATCTAATTATGGATGGAGTAGTTTTCTCCTTACAGAGCCATAAAGAATAGAGTACTGGAATAAAATTCCATCTGCATGGAATTTCTTAGTTTACCTTCCAGGTGAAGTAAAGAACAAGTTAATGCTGAGTGTAGAAATAAAGGTAAGACTTGCAACTACCTTATTTTGCGGATGACTTGATTGGTAACCTCAGCCTTTTGTAGCTTGAAAAGTTTATCATTATTTGACAACAAGCTCCTATCTTTTGCACTATCACAGCCTTGATTAGATAACCTGGAGTTGTATAACTCAGGATCTAATGCCTCCAAATACAAGTCCAGCAATGCAACTTTATGGTACCTTCCAGCTTCATATAAACACTAAAATAATATTTTAGTCACGAAATAGAATTATTCCCCATATTGCACATATAACTAGCTTTTTTATTCAATGCCATAATTTGGCATGTCTATAATATTCAGGAAGCAAATAGAAACAATTGTAGAAAAACAAAGAGATTCATTAGATATTAGCTATCAGACTTTAAAGTTTGTAAGAGACTCCAACAATCTAAGAAGAGAAAATGGAAGAAGAGATTGCATATATTGAGGGGGTGGCAAGTCTTGAAGGAAGAAATAATGAAAGAAGCACAAACTTCGATCTTTCTTCTGGCTGTCAACACCAAACAGTAGAATCTAGAGAAAATTAAAGAAAATCCAAAAAAGATGTAGCCATTTATTTGAAGAACTCAACCAATAACTAACTAATACCATATAGAATGGGGTTTCAATTCCATAACTGCGGTATTAGATAACATGTTCACCGGGGAACTGTGGGATAACATCATAACTTTTTAGAGAACTTCAATGATGACACTGAGAGCTTCAAAGGAACTAAGCAGTTTCTACTTCCAGATATATTTAGCTACATTTATTAATTAAAAAAAATGATGAAGCCATTCCAACTTTAAGTTGTTGAGAAATTTTAACAGGGGCATTTTTTTTATCAGGTAAACAATTTCATTATTCACAAGGCCAAAGTCGCCGTATACAAGAAGTATACCAAAACAGTAACCTACAAAAAGACATGGAGCATTGAAAAGTTGTGGAATAATTTTCCAAATCTTGTCATCGCCTGAATTAGGAACCAGCATGAATTACATTAATCGTAAAGGCCCAATGTATAATAAAATTTTACCATAAGGCGAGATCTCCATAGTTCCTGCAACCTCTGCATTTCTGATAGTCCATGGCCTAGACTCATAGCATTTAGTTCTACATGGTTATTCCTGGTAAGATGATTCATGGGCTATTTAGAGATATTCTCCTCTAATATGAAGTACACTTTTTAATCATTAAAAAGGGGCATATTATGTTACAAACCGATTTACTGAATATTTCCTGTAAGATGGAAGCTCAAAAGAATGCTTTATCAATTCCTCTGGCAAATTAGCAAGATCCTCATACCATGACCTCTGTAAAGGTTTAACAATCGTAGGGAAAAAAATAATTATACAAAGTTGTCACTTATATGATGCAACTTGATCTTCACATGGTAACCATGTGAATGTAACAACCACTAATAATACATGTTAGAGAAGAATATCAATAGCAAAATCGCCTAACTATCATTCCACAGTACCTGACATCATGGACATAACCTGCAATTGTAAGTTGGTTTAGGTCACAGCCTGAAACATTCTAACCAAGTTGGGATGTTTCACCTATTCAATCTCAACAACTAAAAAGGCTTTAAGAACAAGGAAAATATATGGACTAAATCCTATAGAAGTCAGAGTACGGAAGTTTATCTCTTTCAAGGAAATATTTGATCCCCCATTTAGATCAAGACACCAACCAAACAGAAATACAATAGAACCAAGCAAATGTAAAGTTTGAGAAGTAGTTCTCACCTTACTATCTCCCTCATCAACTAAAAGCTTGAGCACAAAGCTAAGAGGCTCGATGGAAAGTTGTTGGATTATTGCCATCTGGAGAAACCATTATGTTAGTTGTAAGTATATGATTGGGTACATATGTACATTCAGATTTCTAATCAAGCAGAGCCGAAAAACACATGATGGGTATAATTCTAATGTATAATTACAAGAAAACAAAAATATGTTTCAGACCTTTAAGGCTCTAACAAATGAAGTAACTGTTCCATCTTGTCTCAAAAAATAGTTCCTCAAGAAAGTCGCCACCTTGTGGCCAACACTGAAGCCAGCACAATTTTTTACTAGAACAGCCTCAATGATTGCATCCAACCTTTCAGCTGGGCATTTCAGAGAGAATATTGATGTAGACAAATATTGAAGTGCATGGGCAGTGAGCACATTTCTGGGAGCATCAGCACTTGTAGCAACACCAGCAATTAGGATGATTGGAATCTTAACAGACCATTCACTGATAAAAGCAGACATTACTGATAAGAATCATAATACAGAAGTGGTTTTATATGTAAGAACAGCTATATACTTTGGTAAATGAACTTTAAAATAGAAAGGAAATTGAGGTAAAGCTCAGGCACAAAATCATGCAGTCAATACGTACACCATAAATAATTTGTTGTAGTGAGTACAATTAAATCAACTTTATCCCTAAAACAAGCATATTCCTCCCTTGACCAAACTAAGAAAAGGTCTTTCCCTTTCTTAAGGTACTTAAAATGCATCAAAATTAGAGATAATTTATGCATAACTCTGATTTGATGCCTCACACTTTTGTTCCAGCTTTTGTCAGCACTGCAGCAGAAAACTCCATTTTTAATTTGGAGTATGTATTATTGCCAGTCACATAGCTTTGATAAATTTAGTAGACAAGGTATGGGACAATGATTTGTTTCTTATTCAAAGATGTACAGTATAAATAAGTTTACACTGGGTTCTAACTAAGGGAAGACTAAAAATACAAATCCTTTAAATCTTCTAATATTTGCTACTATGTACATTATACCAAAGGACGTATACATACATCTAGAACACTCCCCTTCAAGATGTAACATAAATATTGATCATACTCAGCTTGTTACAAAAGTAATCAACTCGAGTTCTGATCAACACCTTCGTGAACAAATCAACTAGTTGCTATGTTGTCTTTATGTAGCCAATGGGAATATTCTCAAGAATAATGACAATCAACATCAGTTCCTCATAGGAGTTCTAGAAGTCCATGAAAAAAGTCGTCACATATTAATCCCCTTTTCTCAACACAATAGAAACTCTTGCACACATCATAAACTCGAGACGTATTCCCTTTGTTAATATAAAAACTCCAAATAATCCATTAATCCTTTGAGAAGTTCACAATGCATAGTCAAATCAACTTCACTATCAATAAGATTTAGTGGAATCACTGGGTATGTTGTTGTTGTTGTTGTTGTTGTAAACATGCATAATCTCTCATCTGTGTTTATGTTAGAGCCTGTTTGATGGGCTTATAGCTTTTGGCTTATTTTTGTCTTTTCAGCTGCAAAACAAGTGCTTATATGCACTTTTTTATTTTACCCAATCACTACCAAAGTGTTTAAAAGCTATTTTGGCATAAAAGCACTTAAAATAAGCCAATTCAAACAGGCTCTTAGTTTCATTTGTAGGTGGCCTTCAACCAAATGGTCATAAACCCAATAGTCTTACTGCATCTCAATTTTATTTTTTTTGAAATTGGTAACTAAAGTCTTAGTTGAAAATAATTAGAACCATATAGTCTATGTTCTGTAATTTTTGACACACAGACTTGTTATCCGCCATTTTAAACAAATCTACAGTAGCCAAAACAAATGCTGAAAGAGAAACCTTACAGGCAGCAACCAACAAAACTTTCACAAAAATCGAATCAGATCTCCAAGTTCCAAAATTCAGCAACAAAATTCTAATGACATACCTGCAGAAACCAGATTCTAGTAACAAAATTTTAACTAAAAAACAAAAGCAGGATGAGGCAAAATGATCTGGGTCCTTTAAATTAATATCAAATCTCCACGTGTCTATTTTACGGCTGGGACCCGGATATTTAATGGATAAGCCGATAAGGGATATTATTGGCTCAAAGCACAACAGTAAGGATATGTATAATAGTGAAACGGAGGATAAGTATGAAAATAATTTGAAAGTAAAGGGGCAAATATGACCCTTTTCCGTAATTAAAATTGTAAAATACACCATCTCGAAGAAGTTCTGTGCAACTCTTGCTTTAATTATGCTTGAAAAGTAGATAGCTATGGTGTAAAAAGGAGATATGCTGACAATATATGACGGTACCTTAACATATTGATGAAATCTGATAAAAGAGCCCCAGAACACCTCTCCATATCCTCAATAATTACAACCACTGGTTTCTCATACTTGCCATGGTCACTATACCATGATGCTAAGAGCGAAACATCAGCTGCCTTAGAATCAAAAACAAGAATGATAGTGAATAACAATAAAGATGTCACACAAGATTTAGTTCTACTTAAATATGTGCATAATTATAGACTTAAATTGTCTACTTACTTCAATGTCAACCATAAGCAATTGTCTCAGAAACGCTCTGAGACAGCCCCCAATGCCATTCTTGGTAGAAAAATCCAAGGAGGAAATATTAGCCACATAGCATCCACGAGATTTCAAGTTTAAACCAAGTTCAGCAAAAGTTAATATGTCATCGACAGTTTCAATATTCTCTGCAAAAAATCCAAGAATGTACTGATCAACACGAGTGAACTACTACCCATTGATAAAATAATATCAACAGGAACAGTGCAGGTAGAGTTGGGAATTGGAAATCAGGGTTAGATGGTCCGGCCATAATTCACACAATTGAACAACATTCTTGAAAAGAAACACGACAAATTTATGGGAGGAGTTGAGATAAGAAGTCTTTTCAGAAAAACAAAATAGAAGATTTCAGATATTGGTTACCATCAGCATAGTTTCATATTTGCAAACTAAACATCTAAAAGAAATGAAAAATGAACTTACTGGTGAAGACCAGACCAGTGAAGAGCTTTTTAACTAAACCGCCATTATGAACAAAAGGGTATGGAAGACTTGACTTTGATGGATCAACAGGCCCTCTACACGAACAAATTTCATTAAAAGATTCACGAACCCATTGTCCTATCTCATCAAACACGTCAGCATTTATACTCCTCAAGACATCCTAAATTCAATTCTCAAACAACAAGAAACAAGCATTTTAGCATCACTTAATTCACACTCAATTGGACTAACGAAAATATCTATAACATTTCAGGAAACAAAATTGGGAAAGAAGAACCTTAATCTTGGATTCAATTTTTGACCATACACACTGAAAAGCTTCCATTTGCACGTTCTCATTGTTTAATGACACTTTTGGTGAAGAGTCAAGTCTTCTTTTGGTAGGTCTTCCGGGAGATATTGCAGTAGACTCTGAAGATTTTGATGCCTTGTGCAGCACGAAGAATGGCTATGAATTTCCACAGGAGCAAACATCCAAAAGCAGTTACATTTTCTAAACAAAATATTTATATATAAAAAAGAAGAAGTGGAAATTGGATAAAGTAGTATTGCTATAAACCTGAAGATTGTTTTCTGCAAGTGGGTCTGTGTGAGTATGTTCATTTGGTGAATACATTTCTGAAAGAGAGTAGACATCAGTATTCAGGTTTAGAGTAAGCTGGCTAAAGTCTACTATAGTTAACAGTGACCTCAAGGCTACAACAACTGAATTAAGTAACAAGTTAGACAACAACCACCAAACAAAATCGATAACAAGTAATGATTTTCAATACAATATTAAATAAAGGAAAGAGCTATCAAGTAACAATTTTTTCCTTGAAAGAAGGGTGACTACTAGGACTGGGCATTCAGTCAGTTCAGTTTGGTTTCTCAGTTTTCGGTTGGTGAAAATGTTAACCGAAACTGAACTGAAATAAATTTGGTTCAGTTCGGATCGCAGTTTCTTATTCGGTTTTTCCCTTTGTGAAATTACTCTGTGCACAAACAAAACGATAATGAACATTCAAACAATCAAGTCGAGCGAGAAGACAGAAACTAACAGCACACAAATAATCAAATGTGGCAATTTCTGGTTTCTGCTAGGGATGGGCATTCAGTTCTTCGGTTCGGTAAAAGTTCAAACTTTTTTGGGTGCAAGTAGAAATAAAATGAGAACAAAATTATCAAAATGTTTAACTTAGCATGAAACTAATACATTCAATAGTGCTATCAATAACTTCTAGTAGTAGCATCATTCAACAACACAATCCAAAAAAAAAAAGAACACTACCAGGCAGCCAGGCAGCAAGCCAGCAACACAGTTTTCTGAGAAGAGAGACTGAGAGATACACTGTCTGCTGGTCGCCGGCGATTGCTGCTCCGGTGAGTATTGCTGCTCCGGTGAGTATTGCTGCTCCGGTGAGAGTGAGAGGCGGTTGTTGGCTTATTGGCTGCTGCTGAGCGCGCGAAAAGAAGTGAGAACAGAAAAGTGAATCAGATGAGTTCTTCTCTCAATGCAAATAGGGCTTGGGTTAAACTTAAATCTTAACTAGTAAATTACCCGTTTCGAGCAGGAATTTAATATCACGAAATTTATAAAATAATACTTAAAATCTATCCGTCATTAAAACTAAAACACTATATTATCTTACATACAAAATTACGTAGTAACAAACATTAATAATGTAAAAGGAAATGAAAATTATTACATCTTATTATTTATCCTTAATAACATAAGCATAAATTAATGACGGTAAAAATACATACCATGATCTGTAACATAAGCAATGGTGTCAGTGAGCCCCTCAACAGGAGCAAAGTACACAAATATTTATATTTAATTGTGAACAAGAAGAAGAGGCTCAGAATTTTCGTTGTTTTAAAATGAGAGGAAATACCTCTATTTATAGATAATAAAGGGTAGTGTGAACAAATGTTTATTGTGCCTTATTGAAAAAGTTACAACTATTTGGAAAAGTTGCAACCCTTCGGAAAGGTCACAATTTCATAAAAGTCGCAACTTTTCATAGAAGGGAAAGACTAGTTTTGAAAATAAATAAATTAAAAGAAAATTCTAATTTGTGGTAGTGCCACATAGGCGGACCTAATGTTCTCTTTTATATATATATATATATATACACACGATGGGTTGGGTTTTTAAAATTAAAATGTTTTTGGGTCAAAATATATAATTAAATGTAATTTAAAATATATTTAATAAAAAAATTGATTATTCGTTGCATCGAAGAATTGTGATCTTTACATTGAATATCGAATCGAACAACTGAATTTTAGGATAAAGAATATTAAATCGGAGAATCGAAATTTCTAGATTTTTTGATATATTTATGTTTTTTTTTTATAGTCCCTGCAATATTTGGCCTAGTATAACCTTATAAAATAAATGTTAATTAGTTTAGTTTAAAATATAAATTTATTACGTATCAACTCCATCGGAGAGGGATGTTGTTAATCATACACATTGTTAGATCTTGTAGTATTAAAATTATTCACATGGACGGAAGAATTTTGATAGTGTATTTTAAGCACACCATCAAATTGTGTAGCCAAGTTAGAAAAATCGATCGATTGGGGCCATGTCTTTCATAGTTTGCTTTTTCACTATACCCTTAAAGAATCTATATTCAAATTGAAAAAAAAAATCGCATCACAAAGATCAAACTCCGTGTTTCTTAAACAATAAGAGATCGTTCTACTAACCATACATGTCAAGCGTCTGTTAATCAATGTGATTAGCAAAAGTTTCAAAACAACGAAGGAATATAAATAAGACTCACAATTTCAAATATCAGTTAGGCCTAATATGAAATGTTCATCAAATATAAAATAAATTAGATATTGATCATATATAATCACTATATTTTTCGAAATCAATATCCATTGTTTTCTAACTTTTTTTTTAGATGTTCATATTTGTGAGATAGTGAAAATAATTATACCACTACATAAGATCACTATATCTCATACAACATCGCTAAAATATTTTAAGTAAGAACTACAATTTTTTTTTAACTTTGTAATGAAATTATATTCATAAAAAGTTCAACATGGAACTATATATAATTACATCTACTTCATATTTCTAGAAAAAGTTATTTTCACGACTTAAACTCGTGACGTCTTGATTCACCGTTACTCCGAGACTCCTCTTAATAATATAGTATAAAATAAAAAATATACCCCCAAATCCTATCCCTATACAACCCAGCTTGAAATACGCCTATCTCCCTCTTTATCCTTTTTTTCATCTTCTTCTTCTTCAACTAGTTGAATGTTTGAGCAATGTCTCGAGGGACTGATCGGTTACTGAAGAATTTGAAGCAATTTTCTGACCTTCAGTACAAGTACTTCACTAGCCGCTATGGACAGCAACTCATTGACATATTCGAATTTCCAATAAAGCTTGTTCTCTCACCTATTACACTTGCTTATGACATTGCCGGCTCTGCTCCGAGAGGTTTCGGTGTACCTGAATTCATCTCTAAGCTGTCTTATTCGACCATCTTTGTAAGTTCACCGCACTTTCTTGTATGTAATTGGAGAAATGTAACTTCTGCTTTTTTTACTTAATGGGTCGTTAAGTGTTTGTTTATATGTCACTGAGAGGCTGTGAATGGGATAGTCTGTTCGTTAGAATTTCTGAACTGAGTCTTCAAATTTATGTTCATGTTTCATTGAAAAGGCCTTGAATGGGGAAGGTAATTGTCAGTGTTTTATGAACTGGTTTGTTAAGTGTTTGTTTATATGTTACTGAGAGACCATGAATGGGACAGTCTATTTGTTAGCATTTCTGAAGTGGGTCTTCAAATGTATGTCCATGTGTCACTGAAAAGGCTTCGAATGGGGGAGCCATTTGCCAGTGTTTTATGAATATGAACTGGGTTGTTAATTAAGTTGGAGAAGTGCAACTGTCACTGCAAGCTCACCACACTTTCTTGTCCATAACTGGAGAAGTATAATTATCTGCATTTCTTCCTGAATTGGGCCTTATATGTTCGTTCATATGTCGTTGAGAGACCATGAATGGGACAGTCTATTTGTTAGAACTTCTGAATTGGGTCTTCAAATTTATGTTCATGTTTCACTGAAAAAGCCTTGAATGGGAGAGCCAATTGTCAGTGTTTTCTGAACTGGGGTGTTAATTAAGTTGGAGAAGTGTAACTGTCAGCATTCATATTACTTAATGGGACGTTAAGTGTTTGTTTATATGTCACTGAGAGACAGTGGATGGGACAGTATAGTTGTTAGAATTTCTGAATTGGGTCTTCAAATATATGCTCACGTGTCACTGAAAGGCCTTGAATGGGGAAGCTAATTGTCAGTGTTTTCTGAACTGGGTCGTTAAATGTTCCTGAGAGACCATGAATGGGACAGTTTGTTTGTTAGAACATGTTTCACTGAAAGGCCTCGAATGAGGAAGATAATTGTCAGTGTTCTATGAACTGGGGCGTTAATTTAGTTGTTCTTATGTCACTGTAAGCTCACATACTTTATTGTCCATTACTGGAGAAGCATAACTGTCTGCATTTCTTCCTGACCATGAATGGGACAATCTAGTTGTTAGAATTTCTGAATTGGGTCTTCAAATATATGTTCATGTTTCATTGAATGGCCTCGAATGGGGGAGTCAATTGTCAGTGTCTTATGAACTGGGGCGTTAATTTAGTTGTTCATAAGTCACTGTAAGCTCACCACACTTTCTCGTCCATAACTTGAGAAGCATTGTTGTCTGCATTTCTTCCTGATTTGGGTCTTTATATGTTTGTTCATATGTCACTGAGAGACCATGAATGGGACAGTCTAGTTGTTAGAATTTCTGAACTGGGTATTCAAATATATGTTCATGTTTCACTGGAAGGCCTCGAATGAATGGGACAGTCTAGTTGTTAGAACTTCTGAACTGGGTATTCAAATATATGTTCATATTTCACTGGAAGGCCTCGAATGGGGGAGCCAATTGTCACAGTTTTATGTAATGGGGCGTTAATTTAGTTGTTCATATGCCACCGAGAGGCTATAAATGAGGAAATCTAGTTGGCTTGTTTTGTTTTTAAAAAAATTCTGAATTGGATCTTCAACTGGTTTGCTCATATGTCAACTGTGAGGCTATGAATTGGAAAACCTACCGTTTTCTTTTTCCATTTTTCAGAACTGTGTCTTTAAATGTTTGTTCATATATCACTAGGAGCCCATGAATAGTAAGTTTTTTTCAGCATTCCCTGGACTGAGTCTTAAAGTAATATGTAAGAGAGTCTTCAGAACTGTGTCTTTAAATGTTTGTTCATATATCACTAGGAGCCCATGAATAGTAAGTTTTTTTCAGCATTCCCTGGACTGAGTCTTCAAGTAATATGTAAGAGAGGTGATGGCCTGAGATTAATACAAGGACTTTTAAGCTGAAAGTATTTGTTCAATGAAGGTTTCTCCTAACAGAGATATTTGGTGTTTTACTGCAGGTGGTGGCTACTCTGGGTACTTATGACATTGCAATGGAGCTCGGAAAGAAGGTGATCAGCCAGAGGTGCCCTTATAGTCTCAGCTCATGTTTACTTTTTGTTAGAATTTATATTCCTGAAGTTGAAGTGTCTTATATTAGAAATAATGAAATTGATAAATGGTCCATGTCAAAAGTTTTGTTTTTATGCTGATTTATGCATGCGTAAAAGGGCATCAAAAGATTTATAACGGTATTGGGGCAACTCCATCCATTACTTTAAGGAATAGGTTTGGATGCTCACATTCTTTCATAGGTTTGGTGTGTCAATCCATGTTTTACTTTACAATAGACTATGAGCTTGAAAGATATCAGACATTTGTCTTCTGTGCTCATTGGTGGTCTCGATGTCCTTATGCAAAAGCTGATGTGGTAATCACAAATTGAAGTGAAAGTGAGAGAGCATCTTATTTGTCCCTAATGAAGGGAAGCTGAAATGCTTGTCAAATTTATAGTCAACTGGCATGTCTTGACACGGAAGGTGATGAAATGTGTAGTTGAAAGAAGATGCTTGGTTCATTGACTGCAGGGACTGCCGGACATGCAGTGGATGGCAGGCGTTGCAGTGCACAATGTGCAAAGGATCAGGCAAAGTGCATTACCAAGTGAAAAACTACACATTGAAAAGGTAGATAATCATTGATAGACTTGTGCTCTTGCTGTTAAAATGAACATCCTGTTCACATTTTATGTATTAATCCAATTTCTAGAACAATATTGTGATCTTTGTCATATTCTAAACTGCATACTCTTAAAAGATACACTGAGGTGCTTTTACCCCCTTCTTCTCCCACGTCCTATGTGACTGTTAAAAACACATTCTAGTCTTCAGGTTTTTTATTTCGGATTCGGCAATGACAGTAGCTCGTGTAATTCTGTTGGTAGCTCAAAGCGTCACCATCATCATGTTGGTGTACTGAGCCACCTCCTTCTTGTTTTATGTTATTAATCATCATAGTTGTGAAAAATCATAAATTACTCTAGGGACAGGAAGATAATGTCAAACACACTGAATATTTATGTCTATTTATAGCTTCCAAACTACTGCTACAGGGGAGAAAAAGCCACAGCTGAATCCATTGCTGATGCGATAGCTGATAACAGAGCTGAGTTGGTGCACCTTCCTTCCACAGTGGACCTTCACTTGCCACTGCCATCTAAAGAATGTCCCAGTTGTGATGGATCGGTGAGAACTGTTTTGGGAAGTTATTCAATTTTCATAATATAGCTTCTTAAAGGCTGAAAATGAACTGAGTGAGTCATGCCAGTAGTTCTTTTGGCTTGAGAAACTATCCAAAATGCTAAGGTAAAGAAAATAGAGTTTCATTCGTTATGGAAAGCCAAGTTGAGAATAGCGCTTATTGAATAAGTAAAGCCAAGCCTAACCATAAATCAACTTGGCTCATGTTATTTTTGTGGCATGTATATGTATTTTCATTCAGTGTTGTCAAAGGCTCGCCTGAAGCGTGTTAAGACCTGAAGCGAGGCACAAAACATGCTGAGCACTTTGCCTCGCTTAGTGGGCGCTTCAGTGTAGTGATTGAGGCTCCAAGGCATACTTGATACTTCTCCCTACCAATGAGTGTTATCCTGAAGAGGCAACATTAAACAATTGATATTTACTTTATCTTAATTTCTTTATCCATTGATTTGTTATTCGTGCTTTAGAATTATTAGTCTTTGACTACACATATATTATTGTATTTTTTCTTTATGCTTAAATATCTGACTGACCTTTAAGCTTTTTTGTGCTTTTCGCCTTTGATAACACTGTTTTCATTTGATTTTAACTGTATTTTCCTATGCTTCTACTAGGTAATAGGCAATATTTGTCAGTTGATATTGACTTCGAAGACGACTTAGAAGCACCTAAGTTCAATCACTTAGGTAAATAGGCTGAATCCTGCTTAAGAACCCATAACCCTAGCTCATGAAGATAGTTTTTAGATAATCTAGAACTAGACCTTTATCTATAAATCTGATTTGAGCTTTGATATCACCTCGATATGCACGATGGAAATCTAGCACACCTGAGTAGACTTGGAGCTCATCCTATTATTCAGTAATCTTGTTAAAGAGAGACTGTTTTGATACTATATCAATGAATTTGAATGATGCATGATGCTTCCTTTTCATCTAGTATGTTATGAGTTAAGAACTGTATATCTTTCTTGCACACACCAGCTTCATTATTTCCTTTAGTTGGATTTGTGTCAATTGTGTTAAAGATGGATGCAGTCATTATGCTTCACATGATCTTTCATATCCACCTAGGCCTGGTCTTAACTCTTAAGTAAGAACTGTTCTCCAAACTTTTTGAAACTTTAGCAATGGCTGTTGCTAATGATACCACTTATTCTGCAGGGTGTGATGAAATGCCCGGAATGCAAAGACAAGCTGCAAATAAGGATATCTGCAGATGATGTGAGTTCTATCCAGTCTTTCCTGTTCTTTGTTCCAGTTTCTTTTTCTACTGTTTAAAGACCATTGAGATTTTTTTTTTACATTAAGCTAATATATTTACCATTGAGAGTTATTTCTAACATCATGCAAATCTATTGGGTACTATCTTAGAATCATAACGGCAGTGACTTAGTGGTCAATGAAGTGGGTGCAAACTGCAAACCTTAGAGACCATAGTTCAAATCACCGTAGAGGCAAAAAACATTACATGCCTTTTCCCATCTTCCCAAGCCTTGACGGACAGAGTTACCCAATACATGTTCTTGTGAGAGGTATCCGTCGGAATAGTCGACACAAGCTGGCTTGGACGCCACCATTATTAACAAAAACAAAAAAAAGGAAGAAGAATTCTAATGGCAGTGGATTTTACTTAATTTTTTTTTAAATGCGACTTCCCAATCTTTTCATTTTCTAGTCATTTCATAGAAACAGTGTGTGATATTTTGATTATATTTTTGACACTGCTTAGAATTCTAGTCATAACCCTTTCCTACTAATGCTAAGACTTAGAGACTGTGAAAACCTGCAACCTGTCACGAGGTCTGCTTCCATAGGTGAGGAGTTTTATCTTGACAAAATATTTCACTTGGTTCGCTCATCCATATCATCTGCCTCTAAATAAAGTAAAAGTGTATGAACAAGAACGATATCTATGCTTAATTTCTTTGCAGTTTATAGATGTTCATTTAAAAGGTTTCTCTGGGCATAAATCTGTTCCACTATATTGATTAATGCTGTTGAAATGGAGTATGGAAAAATATAGGTATTTGCAAACGAGAGGAAGTAGTCAGTAATGAGTCACAAAAACGCATCCATGGGGAAAACCTAGAAATCTAGTGAACCAGGAATCATTTTCTACACTTTGGAGTATGGTAAAGAGGAATGGCAAATTAAATGAGCACTAGATAATGTCCTTTTTCCCCATTTGTATTCTTGATGTCATGAATTTTCATTCTAGGAAGAATTTCTTTTCCCCCTTTTCTTTCAGTTTTGATTTACTTATAGTCATTCTCATGTCTGTGTAATCTTTCAATGCTACAGATTATGGAGCCTCCTTGGAAAGCTTATAATATCATGAGAAAGATGGATTATCCTTACGAGGCTAGTGCTTTGTCATCCCTGTTTCTATTTTGTCGCAATGGATAACTGCTTACTATAATATGGGGTTTTCACTGCATCTCGTCCATCATTGCTTGATTTTTTTTTTTTGTTCGATATGTCAAAGGATGAGAGGAAAGATTCTCATGCTGTTGGGAAGTGGGAAAAGGATTTTTAAATAAAGAAGAATTGATTTTCCTATTTTTTATGGAGAATGGGTTCAAAGGAAATATGTTTCTTCTTTCTAGTTACTTTTCCTTTTATATGACAAGCCAAATTTGGGAGAGAAAATTCTCATTTTCTATTCATTGCCTACTTCCCAATGGCCGTCAGTGATCATCCTATTCACCAGATTGTCTTGCAAATATTTTCTATAGAAAAGTCAAGTATAAGAAGCCCTTTACAACTTTGCACTTTATCATTTTCCCTCTTCTTTACTGTTACAGCATATTGTTGATAGTATGAAGGACCCCAGCATTGCTGCATTTTGGTTGCTTACCTTGCCTCAGATTGTGGGTGGATTTGAATATGATGATGATGTCAAGAAGAAGATTTGGTGGCAATATAAGGTTTACTTTTATCTTATGGTTGTCAAAGACGGGTTTTTTCTTGCTATTCATAATTGCTCTGTTATTTTGAGAATGTTGAGCATTTTACAGAGCCCATAACACATGCTTAAATATCTGTAAATTTTGAACTCTATTATTGCACACACAGGAAATAAAAAGAAGAGGCAAACTCTATATTAATCAGATAAATGTGCTCACCCTATTTCAAGTGCACCAGAAACAAACTTGAACTGGTTAGCAACCTTTTTAACTTTGATTAATATGGAAGTTACTCACATCAGTAAAGGATGAGATGCTAAAAAAAAGGAAGAAACTAATAATTGAATTCTACTTCCTAATGCCGCTCCTCCAGGTAGTGCACCAGAGAACTTCTAAGTAACCAATGCTTCCTATATCCCTAATGCTAAAAAAAGAGTTTGCAAGATTGGAAGGGTAACACAGAACTCATCGAACTCAATTTATACCAATTACTAACAAAAATTTCAAACACAATTCACTGGTAGAATGAAGTTTGAGCACAAGTATACACATGAAATTTCTGAACTTAGCAATAAGATTGAAACTTGAAAGTAATCTATGGAATCTTCTCAAAATATCCAAGTTCAAACCACGTGATTTCTTTTGGTTTCCTTTTTTAATGCTCAAAAGTAAATTTTGGAATCAGCTTAACATCAAGAGAGTTCATCATCTAGTTGATTGTGAATCTAGGACTTGTACATAGAGCTACATAGTACATACCTATTCCCTGTGATCAATGCTATTCTCTCCCTTCTAGTTTCTGCGGCAACCTTTCCCGTTTAGTCTGTTCCTATAAGAATGACGACTTTCTAAATTAGGAAATGATTGAAGTTATACTTCCAATTTTACCCTTAATGAGAAAATTTAATAGCCACACATGTTATGGAATGTTTAAAACCACAGGCTTCTAATGCCTTATAGCCACACAAATCGTAAATGTTGTGACATGATTATGATCATAGGTTTCAAAAATCTTCCTTTCTTATACTCCATTCCTATTCAAACTTTGCCACATAAATTGGAATGGTGGGAGTTCAATTTTGTGCTGTTTGATTTTCAAGGATGCTTCATATTCTTTTTCTTTCTGTGGAAACATGCTTCATCTAAGTTCACTCTGGTAAAAATTGAACAATGATATATTGGCAAGGAACAGTGGCTGAGCCACGTGTAAAGAAGGGAATTCAATTGAATCCCCTTCATCCAAAAATTACTCTACGCAATAGGATAAAAGCAATGTTTCTATATATATATATATAACTTTTCGAATCCCTGTGAAGAAAAAAGCTTCCAGTGTAGTGGAATATGTAGATAATTTTATTTTTTTTACATTTTTGACTCTTTGTTATAGTTCATGGCTCCGTCAATGGTAAAGAAGTTCATGTTTCATAATCATATATGTTCTATTCAGATGATTATTTTATCCCAAAATTCTTATGCAAAGATTAACTGTGGTAGAGTTTCAACCTAAGTCACCAGTCAGCCTTATCCTATTGCTGGGTTCGGATACAGGAAGTCAGGAACCCGTTTGCTTTATTCAGATTTATCTACAAACATCCGCCACTCCATGTCAAGTAATCAGGTCTTTTATTGACGTCTCTGTTGTTTTTCTCATCCTCTTCCCTCCTTTTAAGGACTAATGTATCACAAATTCCCTTCAATCTGCATAATCAAAGTTCTTTTTGCTATGGCGGAATCTCACAATATGAGTCTTGTACAATTGGCTGTGACATTCAGAGAAAAGCCATTTCGACTGTTAAACTCATTGAAGAGATGACTTTTCAGTTTTCGTCTATGATTATAATGAAGTTCTGAAGTTGTCTTCTTGTTGAGAAATTAGCATTTTCACAAGTAAAATATATTGACAAAAGACAACATATAGATCTAATCTATTCAAACTAAATTCATCGGCATCTGCTTTTATGAAAAATGACAGATGAAATAGACTGCCTTATTTTATTTCATCTTTTACCTATTTGAGGGTTTCACACAGTCTGGAAGTCTAGAACACTTGTGAGCCAGATTTCGCTGACAACTTATGTAGTCATGTTTGCATTCCAGGAATCTATGCGATATGATCAACTTCGAGATGTGGTGGCCAAGAGAAAACCTGGATGGGAGTATTTGCAAGAAGTATGACATATTTTTTTTTGTGGTAAATATGTCTCAATAATATCCAGATCAACTTTCTTGACTAAATTATCTTACAGGCCTTGGTCTCTATTGATCCCGCCCGAGCAAGAGAAGATCCTGTTATTGTGAAGAACATTCCTTACTTCAAGGCCAAGAAAGCTCTGGAGGCAGAAGTCATGAAGCTTGACTCTCCGCCGCGTCCTCAAAATTGGGGGGTGTGTTTTATCTTTGCTAGAATTTTATACTATTTCTGGTTACATTATTGTTTAAATGCCCGCTATTTTCTGTATGGTTCATCAGTCTGTAACCAACAACCTATCTAAATCATGAAGTAAAATTGGAAAGATGTTAGAAGCTTATCTTGGAGTTATTGTGAATAACCATTGTACATTAGATGACTTGTTTTTCTGACAAAGTCCCCTTAAAGAAGCTAGCAAAAGACAGGAAAGTTCTGCCTATATCGGCTGTCTTAAGTGTGTATTAAAATTTCCTCCGCATCTTAGTTTAAGTGATTAATTTGGAAGGTCAGCATGCTGTTGATTTGTCAGGAAGTTCTCTCTTGCTCTTCTATTGTTATTGTTATTTTCCTTATTCATATGGGATAATACAACCATTTGCAGGAGTTGAACCTTCCATTAAACGCATCTTCTTGGAGTGAGAAGGACCTCAAAGACCCAAAAAAGCTCTATGAGATGACAGTTCTTCTTAATGCACAGAGAGAAATTTCTGAAAAGATGCTGGATGCTCAGTGGGAAGCGAAATGGAGAGAAGAAAAGGTTGGTCTATCAGAGATTTCTTTTCCTGAAATGTCAGTAGAAAGTATAGAGAACTTCTAACCAACTCCAACTTGTTTAAGACGAAGGCTCAGTTGCTGTTTGTCTAGATATGAAGGGAAAAAAATGTCGTATGGGTTTCTGATTATTTTTTAACCCTGTTCATCTGGACAAATTTGGCATTCTCCCATAAACATGGACACTTTAGTTTCCCTCGTGATTTTACTGATAAAACTGCTAGGATAGAATTTGATGTTCTTGTTCAATCACAGAAGCACAAAAAACCAAAAACAAAAAAACATATTAGATGTATGGCTCCAGTTTCATTAAAAAAAATTCAAAGATCCATAAATGTATGCGGCTTCTGAATTTTTTTTACCCGCTGTCTGCTTTGGTTTTTTGCTGGCTTTGTAAAGTATGGTTGGGTCAATGACTCAATGTTTTAAAGAGTGTCTAGACATGCAGTCCTCAAGAGGTCGTTTGGTAGAGTCTATAAGAATAATGCTAAATAGAGTGTATTAGTAATGCTTGCATTGATAATGCTTAGTAATGTTTGCATTGATTATACATAGATTTCTTATGCTTTGTTTGGTTTGGTGTATTAAAAATAACATGCATTGCATAAAAATATTTATTCACAAAGATACCCTTCACAATTATGGTGGAAAAGATGTAAAAGAGATTTTTAGGGGCAATGGGGTCTTTAACCATGCTAATGCATGCATTAAAACCCCTTGCATTACTAATACTTAGAAATCCATGGTATTAGTAATACACACCTTAATGCACAATAGAGTGTATGCATTAGTTATACATAGCCTGAAAAAATATACCAAACAAGATATTACTAATACATAGAGCTATTGCATACATTACTTTTGCTAATACATTCTACCAAACGACCCCTTAAAGCTCTATCTCTGGAATGCAGATGACTGACAATACTGTATGTGTGGTACGGGTACCTTTCTCTGGCATCTGAAACATGTATCTTGATTCATATTTTTGTGTGTAGCTGGTGTCTACAATTTGATTGAACTAACAATTATTTCATATATTTTCCCAATATCTTTTGTTGGACAAATAAACATCTATATTACTGATATTAGTTGCTGATATGTTTTCTCCTCTGTGATCGTCTGTTTATATCTCAGCTTAACAAAATGTTGGAGGAGAAGGTACGACCATACATTCAGAATATCGACAATACTGTACTTCCTCAACCTATTGTTATGGAGTCAGAAAGGAATCAGGATCAAAAGGTACTTTTGCCTCTTCGAGAATTTTTTTTTTTTGAATCCCAAGTACTGAAAAACCATATTTACAAGAGTGAGATTAGATACAGAGTATGCCAAAAATTAATCAAACCTAAATGGTAACTAGCACATCTAGGATTGATTTTGTATCCCCAGAGTACAATTTAGTACACCAAAAGCAAAATAACAAAATACAATTTTGCTTAATCTTTGGTACTGAATTGCACTTATCCTCAAAACATCTATCATTTCTTTCTTTCCAAATTGTCCACCATATACATAAAGGGGTGATCTTCCATCTCTCTCTGATACCGGCTCCAGCTCCAGCTTCCTCCCAGCCAAAAAGAGTGTCAGCAATCTTGCTTGACATTGCCCATGCTATGCCCCTAAGATTGATGAAAATCTTCCATAGCTGATCTGTGATGCTACAGTGTAGGAACAAGTGATTTATTGTCTCAGTTTCCTTTTCACATAAGAAATATCTTGAGCATAGTGATATCCTTTGCTTAATCAAATTCTCATGAGTTAGGACTACTTCTTTAGCTAGAAGCCAAGTAAAACATGCAACTTTATAAGGAATCTCAGTCTTCTTCCAAGGCCGAAAAGTATTCATTGGTTCTATCTGATTCAACAACTTATACCTTGAGCTGACTTTATAAAGTCCTTTAGGGTGTCCATTCCACCAAAAGCAATCTACACCTTCTTGCATCCCTTGAAAGCTCTCTAGTTATTTGAATAGTTCAACCACTCTTGGGATCTCCCAATTATTCATCCCTCTTCTGAATCTCATATCCCATCCTTGTTGAGTCCACATCTCAGCTACTGTATTGTGTTTATCTTGGGCAAGGTCAAAAAGATCTGGGAACAGTTCTTGCAATGACCTTGTCCCAATCCATTTATCTTTCCAGAACCTAGGCCTAACTCCATTGTGCACTCTGATCATTGAGTGTTTTTTAAGAAATGGTCAGAAGGCTCTGATGGATCTCCACAAACTGACCTCATATGGAGTGGTGACCTCCTTGGATACCCAACAATCTTCTTCCCCATACTTGCTTTTTATGACACTACTCCATAGGGTTTGAGGCTCTTGTGCATATCTCCATTGCCATTTGATCTCCAGGGCTTTGCACTGGTGTTTCAGATTCCTGATGCCAAGCCCACCAGCGAAACCCCTTGCCAGCGAAAGCAAGATGTTTGCCTTCTGGGTCTAGCTCGTTGCACCGGGCTTGCCTAGTGAGGGTTACCTCTCCTGTGTGGTTTGCAAGCTATTGCATAGGAGCGGGGGTTTTACTCTGTAGTCTGTACACACCCAAATTAATTGTGCACTTCACTTGTAGCTTTTTGTTTCAGCGCCATAATCCGTTCCCGAAAGCAGTCACCTAAAGAATATATATTAACTTTATGTGCAGAGAAAGCATGGACGAAGGAGATGGGGGTTGTTCTGATTGTATTTTCTAAGCCAGTACAATTGCTGCTACACTTGTGGGAAATCTAATGCTTATAGCAGCTCTCTTTTTTTTCTTTTTTTTTGTAGTTTGCACAAGTCCCTTTCTATTTTGTTTTCCTTCCCCTTTATGTTCTTCTATTCAAGTGTTTGTTGTACGTTGCAGAGAGAAGTTGTCCCCCCTATTTATCTTATGTTACCATACAAAACAACAAATGTTTGCAGAAGATTATTATTAAGATTCAACAAGTGGTTGATAGGGCTCAATTCACACTTTGTTTTGCTGTTGTTTTTAAGTGGAAAAACATAGACGGCTTTCAAAGTTGGCTAGTATTTTCATTCGATAGAATGACTTGAGAGACCCTTAAACTTGTTTTGATTTGTTATCGTGATCCTTCTATTCCAACAAGTTTCATCCAGACAAGTGGTGGCGGCAAATTGGCAGGTTGGATCAAATTTTAGCAGGTTGAAAATGGGTCAACATAAAATGGATAATGATTCAACCCATCCATATTTCATATGGGTAAAAATGGATTGGGTAACAAATGGGTTGGGTAAAATATAAGTTTATTCATATTTATCCATATTTTCATGAGTAAATAGTACTGAACTTTGGAATTCAACTTGGAGAAAATATTTTAGTTTTTTTTTTATGAAAAATGGTAGAAATACTTTATTTAGTTTTATTGTATCATAGAAGTCAAAAAAAAAAATCCTATAACTTTTCAATATAAATAAATTTATGTACTAACAAGGGTAAAATATTCTTAATTTCCAAGTAAATGAATATTTGCATTTTTGGAGTAGAATGTACCTAATACACTTTAAGCAATGTCAATACTAATTCATGATTTGCTTACTTTACAAATATTTGTTATCCAATATAAAATTAAACAAATTAAAAAATAATTATTATTATTTAAAAAGAAATATATATTTTTTGGTGGGCACCTTTTTAATTATAGAGAAGAATAATTAGTTTTACTGAAGAACATAAAAGAGAAGAGAAGTTGCAACATTTTTAGTGATATTATGAATTTTAAGTGAATAAAGTTGAAAGTTTGATCAATTTGGCTAATTCATATTTTACTCATGAATACCCATATTTTTATGGGTTGAATATGGGTTTGAATCATATTTTATTCATATTAAAGATCACTCACCCAACCCATTAACCACAGATAGATTGGGATTACCAAATAGGCTCATTTTACCAGCACTAATTCAAACAATTACGTATAAATATTATTTAGGTGATCATCTACAAATCATGAAGCACCTAAGCTGGTAGGCGATAAGGTGAACCTTAACTAATTTTAGTCCATTATTGATGATTAAGAGAAAAATAAGCGAGAAAATTATAAGAGAAACCCTAAATTCAGTCTAATAGCCATTAAATGCGAAAAATAGGAACAACACCCCTAAAACTTGAAAGTATGTAGTGTGTTCGCTCTTGAAACTCACTACAAACCTATTGCAATGCTGGAAATATTGTTTCAAGCTCAATCCTAAATTCAAACTAATAGCCATAAAATGCGAAAAATAGGAACAACATCCCTAAAACTTGAATATTATAGGAACAACATCCCTAAATTCAAACTAATGTTGCCACTAAAACATTTTGTTAGTGGCAACTATTATAGGCATTAGCAGCGACTAATGTTGCCACTAAAATATATTTTTAGTGGCGACTATTATAGGTATTCACAGCGACAAATGTTGCCACTAAAACATACTTTTAGTGGCGACTATTATAGGTATTCACAGCGAATAATGTTGCCACTAAAACATACTTTTAGTGGCAACTTTTATAGGTATTAGCAGCGATTAATGTTGCCACTAAAACATACTCTTGGTGACGACTATTATAGGTATTAGCACAGACAAATGTTGCCACTAAAACAAACTTTAGTGGCGACTGTTAAAGGTATTAGCAGCGACTAACGCTGCCACTAAAATGTACTTTTAGTTGCAACTTTTATAGGTATTAGCAGCGACTAATATTGCCACTAAAACAAATTTTTAGTGGCGACTATTATATGCATTAGTAGCGACAAAAGTTGCCACTAAAATATTCTTTTAGTGGCGGCTATTATAGCTATTAGCAGCGACTAATCTTGCCACTAAAACATACTTTTAGTGGCGACCATTACAAGTATTAGCAGCGACTAATGTTGCCACTAAAACATATTTTTAGTAGCGACCATTACAAGTATTAGCAGCGACTAATGTTGCCACTAAAACATATTTTTAGTAGCGACTATTATAGGTATTCGCAGCGACTAATCTTGCCACTAAAACATACTTTTAGTGGCGACTATTACAGGTATTGGCAGCCACTAATGTTGCCACTAAAACATTCTTTTAGTGGCGACTTTTATTAGTATTAGCAGCGACTAATGTTGCCACTAAAACATTCTTTTAGTGGCGACTTTTATATGTATTAGCAGCGACTAATGTTGCCACTAAAACATACTTTTAGTGGCGACTTTTATATATTAGTGGCGACTTTTATATGTATTAGGAGCGAAATGTTGCCACTAAAACATACTTTTAGTGGCGACTACAATGACTAATATTGCCACTAAAACATACATTTAGTTGCGACTATCATAGGCATTAGCAGCGACTAATGTTGCCACCAAAACATTCTTTAGTGACAACTATTATAGGTATTAGCAGCGACTAATCTTGCCACTAAAACATACTTTTAGTGGCGACTATTATGGATATTAGCAGTGAGTGCCAATAAAATATTCTTTTTGTGGCGACTTTTATAGGGTTTAGCAGCGACATATGTTGCCACTACAACATTCTTTTATGTATACACTAGTAAAATTACCGGTGCCTCGAACCGAAATTTAATGTTACGAAATTTATAAAATAATATTTATAACTTATTAGTCATTTATCCTTCAATCAATCATATTTAATTTGATTTTATAATTTATCATTATGCTTCCAGGAAGTGTTACTATTCGATATTTTTGAGGAATCAAATGCATCAACCGGTAATATTAAGTATTCTAATAAATAAATAATCGTTGGTGTAGAGATAAATAAATTGTAAAAGGTTGGAAAAAATAAACAAATATTATAATTCTAACGTGTAGAAAGTTCAGCTCTACCTTTTGTTTTAAATATATCATTTTAAAGTTCTCATTTAAATGTATCATAAGTAATTATTAAATGAAAATTAAAGGGAAAATGTATCATATTGAACAACAATTCAACTTATTATATATACTTGAAAGGGAAAAATATTACACAAAATTATTCAGTTTGCTTGGGTGTTTTTCAAAAATCAACATACCAGAGTGATGAAGTTCAATTTGAAACTATACTTCTACTCCAATCACAGTGTCGAAAACACATCTATTACTTCAAGAAAAGTATTTATAACTAGCAGTAAACTTGATAAATCTGTCCATACCTCATATTGAATATGAGCAATTAATTTATTTTGTAGTTATCAATTTCTTTGGGATTAAAAGATGCTGCAATCTAGTCATATTCCTCTATAGGTCATCCGACACATCTTTGAACTTATGTCAAAAGTTTATTAATTTTTGTCTTCTTTTCCTAGTTCACTTTGCACATCAAGGTGCGATAAAGTTTTTAAAATCTTTATGTGTTTACAATGACATACCAAATTTGAATTTTGTCTTCAAGATATGATAGTACAGATCTTTAAGGAATTCTTTTGCTCTACTTTCAACAATTTTAGTAGAGAAAACTTGCATGAATACTCAATTAACGTGTGTTACTTAATCTGTACGTACTAACAAATACTTATAACAATAACTTTGAAGAAACATAAACAACAAAGTTTAAAAGATATACTCAAAAACAACAATTAATAAAATAAGCATAAATTAATGACTGTAAAAAAAAATACCGTGATCTGTAACAATAGAATGAAACAGAAAGGAAAAAAATCGAGCCCACTAAATGCATAGTGTACCCTTAAGAAAATTATTTCCAAAAAAATCGAGCCCACTAAATGCATAGTACCCTTAAGAAAATTATTTCCCTCTAGTACCCGAGGTTTAAAGGAATAGATCCTCTCAGGATAGGACGATTATATTCACTAGTGTATTGATACAAAAAACAATGGTGAAGTGAGTCACTCAACAGGAGCAAAGTACACGAATATTTAATTGTGCAAAAGAAGAAGAAGAAGTAGGTCAGAATTTTCATTGTTTTAAAATGAGAGGAAATCTCTCTATTTATTAACAATAAAGGGTAGTGTGAACAAATATTTATTGTGCCTTATCAGAAAGGTCACAACTCTTTCGGAAAGGTCACAACATTTCATAAAAGTCACAACTTTTCATAAAAGTCGCAACTCTTCATAAAAGTCGCAACTCTTCAAAAAAAAAAACTTTTCAAAAAAATCGCAACTTTTCATTAAAGGGGAAGGCTAGTTTTGAAAATAAATAATTAAAAGGGAATCATGGATTCTGGTGGCGCCACGTAGGCGGCCCTAAGGTTCTCTTTTATATAAATATATGATATATGATGATTGTATATTTTCTTCCATTACTGACCGATCTGATGGTCTATAAAACATATATACACATAATAAATTAAATAAGATGTACAAAATTGAAAATAATCGAAAGGAATAACAAAGTAAAATGACAATCTGTAATTTATTTCACCATATACTTAATTACAAAAATCATCTTCAATGATGGTATACAGCATAGTTTAAACAACAGAAAGGGAAATAAAATACTTAAAAAGTTAATTATTTCCTTGTTGTTGGTAATCTTCTTAATATATCATTTTCTACGAATTTAGTTAAAATAAGAAAAATATATATATTAGTTTATCAAAAAAGAAGTTACCAATCCATGTTTTCTAAATATATTTTACGTGAACGCATGCATGCATGCATGCATAGAATATTAATTTTATGCATGTGTTTACGTTAATTAATTTTAACTATTTGTGCGTCCACAATTAGTTATTCTTTGACAACCACGTCTATACGGATTAATCTTTGACATGCGGTTGCATTGATAATAAGACGCACCACGTTGGTTGCATGGAATATTATTGGCCCTCAACGCTCTATAGGCGATGTGATCGCGCGAATCGAGTGTTCTACGGGCTGATTCGGATGGCATCATCATCTCTTCATCCTCATACAACATGTCTCCAACATGTCCAATGTTGTTGTCATTGCTCCCTTGGACATTAAAGGCCATGGTGGTAGAGTCTAAGTGTGAGAACGATGACTCTGCTACCATGGCCATAGCCAGGGTTAATAGGAGCACGACCGCCAATCTTGACCTAGTAGCCATCTTTTAGGCCGGATTGTAATGGAACAATGTGTGAGCGCGAGGGAAAGAGGTGTGAAATCAACTCGATCGAGAGTTTTTTTTTTTGTTTTTTTGCTTCTTTTTTTGTGTGGATTTTTTTCTATCTCCTTTCCTTTTGAGGTGAAAGATTGGGAAAGGAGGAAGGAAGAGTGAAGGTAAAGAGGAAAGAGGGTGAAGTTTATTGTTGTGGCATGATGAGTGTTTTAAGTTACAAACTTGTGGTTTGGGAATTTATGTGATGTAGAGTAAATCACGTAAGTATAAGGAGGTGGCAAATGTGCAAGTATGGGCTAAATCATAAATCAATGGGCGGTCGTGGTTTTATTGAAAATATCATTAAGATTCAAAGCAATACACGTAAAATATTTATAATTGGAAAAATCGGAGACAAAATATAAATACTCAACTATATATGGTCCTTTTTATTGTTTTTAACCTTAGGATAATTTGAGTGCATTTATACTTTTAGCATAATTAAAGCTTCATTGGACATATATCATTTCAATTAAATGATTGTATAAGAATCTACTAAAATAACCACTCTTCTTTATGTGTATGATGTCCCTAACATAATATAAATGATGCACCACGTCTCTTTAAACTATTTTATGGATTACCTAGTATAAATTTTCTCTATTGAAATATATTTTTATGAATTTAATTAACCTTCCAAAATTATTGACCTACGTGCTAAAGCCCCGTCAAGAGCTTGTTCACAGTTAAATATTTATAAATATTTAAGTAAATTTCCTTAACACATTATAAAGTTTGAATAAAAAGATACTAAACTTACATAAATTCGTAGATTACATTGTAGATTCTGACCAACAACACCATATATTGCTAATCGTGTTGTCATCTTTTTCTAGGTTTTCTTTTTACATAGCACATGATGTGTTCATTATTTTTGCCTTTAGGTAAAAGCTCATGGCTTGACCCCCTTTTTCCTATGAAACCACATTCTTTTATCAAATCTAGAGCATGACATTTAAAATGATAAATGGGGCTCCTTTGTTTATTGTTCTACCTTTTTCGTATTTTTTTAGTAATATAAGAGCCAAAAGGAAAGTAAATAACAAGGATCCAATTTTCTTAATCTCACATGTGATGAGCTCCAATTTGATTGGTCAGAACATGTCATCTGCACACTTGATATGATTTCATTGGTTCATTTATTTGATCTGGAGTATCACATCATCTGACATATGATGTGATTTCAACGGCTTATTAACTTATCTTGGATTACCACTCTATTTGGTTATGTGATATGATTTCAATGTCTTATTTGATTTGGATTACCAATTCATTTGACACGTGATATAATTTTAATGGCTCATTTAATTGATTTGAATTACCACATTATTTAACACGTAACATAAATTTGGACTTTAAAATGGACTGATAACTATTTGGATTTTAGACAAATAAAGTGTGTTCATCTTTTGTAAAATGGACTAACCCAATATATTTGAGATTAGACAACAAATCCAATTATATTAGGGAAAAACACACTTGTACTTAAAAACCATCAATATATATATATATATATATATATATATATATACACACGCACATATATTATCAAAGAGAAAGATGTTGTGCTTCAGTGAAAACACTACTTAGTTACTCCTTGATATATAGTCTGATGGCATCAAGGAGGAAGATGCAGTATTTTAGTGTAAATACTGTTCAATTACTGTTTGATACGATCAGAATTGTAAATATCATCAGAGTATATAGATACCATCAGATTATATATATAATCCGATTGTATCAACAATGGTTCAGTGAATAGCACAAGGGTGACAGTCATGTAAATAGTTTGGGCAGTGATTTCAATCAGGATAAATATATTGAATTAAGTCTAATTTGTATAGTTTTCCCATTATATTATTTACATGGATACTGTGACCTTTTATCACAATCCAAACTATTTGAGTAGGGAATGAATATCGAACCCAAATATATCTCTCGTACTATTATTGTTAAAGATCAAATAAAAATAATAATTTATTTTTATAATAACACATACATACACAATTATTTGGTTTGCCGACAGCAAGAACTTTTAGATTTGGCCAAATTGTCAATTGTCAATATTAAACAATTAGTCAGCAGTCAACATTTTCTATCGTCCCCACTTCCAAATTTAATGCATATACACGTTGAACTTAAACTTAGTAGGCACGTAAAGACATTTGAGCATAGTCGATAAAATTAAATATGAAATTATAACTCGTTCAATTCGTTTAAGTTTGAGTTGATTAATAAAGTAAAACCTCATTAAATTAATATTTGATTAATTAATAATCTTTCTAAAATAATATTTTCCTCTGATCCCGACTTGGGCCAATGAAAAAAATCACTCATTTCGATAAGATAATAAGATAATATATTTTTACAAGATCTGTATATAAATATATGGTCCCATTAATATTATAAATTAATAATTCTTTAAAGTACAAATATATCTAAGACAATTTAGTGAAATATGATTCTATTTTGTTCGATTTTTTTGTTAAAATTTAAATCTAGTTGAAGCTCATCAACGTTTCTTTTTGCATCCAAAGTTTCAGTGTTGTCGTTTCAAACTGCACCACTAAATTGTGAAAAGTTATAGATGTGATAAGTGCTTCCTTACGCATAACTGATTCCAAAAGTATTGTATCATCTCCAACTTTATCATCAACATTATTTTTTTCGATGGTATCCACAATTTGTCCTAAGCTCTGAACCTCGAAACATGTATTATTTTCATTCATCCAACATGTTATTAACGTCTATTTTATTGAGGTAACCAAGATCATTAATCATGATTTCAAGTTCATGATTGACGTTTTCACAAGTGGATTCATTCAAATTTTCTGAGATTTCATCCCCGAATAAATTTCGCGGTATCGAAACACTCTTTAAATTAATAATATTAATTTATCAATTAAATAATATATCTACTAAATAATAATATTTCATGGCCCCACCTATATTAATTTAATGAGATTTTATTGTATACTTTTTTTAATTCGTTTAAATTTAATCCAACTTATCTATTTATAACTACTACATATAAATATATGAATCAATCCAAAAAATATTAAATTCTACCGAACTCGTAAAATCTGCGTTGGCACAACAAAACAAGATGGAAGAGGAAAAGAAAAACTGCGTGGTCACGTACACTGTTGTGTGGCTGTGGCCTGTGGGTGGAAAGTTCTACTTTAAGTTGGGATATTTTCTTCCTGTGAACTAACCAATGCCACATATTTGAGAAAATGAATTTTTTTCATATACTAATTTTTTCTCGTTTGATATTTATATTGGAATTTGATTAATTCGAACTCGTAATATATTGGGCCTCATTTTGGAGGAAAGTATTCCATATCAGGAATTTTTTTATATTTCAGTCTCAAACCTAAAACCTCTGATTAAGAAAGCAACGATCTCGTATATTGCAATACATTATTTGGTGGTTTTTATGTTCTTTTTCTTTACGAAAGTTTTTCATCTTCAACTATTATGAAGGCTTTTGCAAACTATTATTATTAATCTATTAAGTTAATACAATAATGTTCATTACTAATTAGTACAGTATCACATCAGTATTCTAGTTCTAGTGAATTTGTTTTCTTCTATGATTTTTCGACTTGTCTGTTCTAGTGAATTTGTTTTCTTCTATGATTTTTCGACAAATTTTGAGGACGTCTAGATTGACTTATTAAGCTCATTTTAATGTTTAGAGGTGTTTAACATAGACATACCTAATAAATTGGGGAGCAATGTGTATGACCTAACCATAATTCAAGTCTTTTTTGGGCATTTAGTAGCGCCATTTAATAGGAATTAAGCGATTTTGTTCAGTTTTTCATGTATATTAGCTCATACATAATTTAGTGAAAAGGTTTTCGGGCGATTTATTTGAAACCTTTCGTAATGAGTTGAAGGAGAAGTACATATATATGGGCTAATACACACGAAAAATCAAGAAAGTTGGCCCTTACATGAAAAAATATGCCTTAGAAAATTGTAGGACTATACTTAATGCTTCCCAACTCATTACGGAGGTTCTCATAAAGTCTTTTTGGAAAACTCTTTCGGGCTCCAGAAGGCGTCAACATCCATGGGATAATACACACAAAAAATAAGAAAGTCCCGTAATTTCTCAAAGTTGGACCCTAATGCAAAAATGTGACTTAAAAAATAATGGGACTATACGTAATATTCCCCCAACTCATTACGAAGGTCCTCATAAAGTTTTTTTTTCCCAGGAAAACCTTCTAGAAGCCAGAAGGAGCCAACATCCATGGGTTAATACACACGAAAAATAAAGAAAGTTGCATAGTTCCTTAAAGTTGGCCCCTAAATGCAGAAATATGCCTTGTAAAAATTATGGGACTATACGTAATGCTCCTCCAAGTAATTATGGAGGTATTCATAAAGTTTTTTCAGAAAAACCTTTTCGGCGTTAGAAGGCAACAACATCCATCGGCTAATACACACTAAAAATCAAGAAACTCGTGTAATTCCTAAAAGTTGGTCTCTAAATGCAAAAACATGTCTTAAAATGGTGGGATTATATGTAATGCTCCCCAAACTCATTACAGAGGTCCTGATAAAGTTTTTTAAGAAAAACTTTCCGAGCGCCGGAAGGCACCAACATTCACGGGCTAATACACACGAAAAAACCAAAAAAGTTGTGTAATTCCAAAAGTTGGCCCCTAAATGCAAAAATATGCCTTAAACAAATGGTGGATTATACGTAAGGCTCTCTCAACTCATTACGGAGGTCTTCATAAAATTTATTTGGAAAAATCTTTCAGGTGCCAAAAGGCGTCAATATCCATGGGCTAATACACACAAAAAACCAAGAAAATTGTGTAATTCTTAAAAGTTGGCCCTTCATTGCAAAAATATGTCTTAAAATGGTGAGACTATAAGTAACGCTCCCCCAATTCATCATGGAGGTCCTTATTAAAAATCCAAAAAGACTTTTCGTGCGCCAGAAAGCGCCAATATCCATGGGCTAATACACATGAAAAACCAAGAAAGTCACTTGATTCCTTAAAGTTGGCCCCTAAATGCAAAAATATGTATTAAAATGGTGGAACTATACTTAATGCTCCCCCAACTCAATACGGAGGTCCTCATAAAGTTTTTTCAGAATAACCTTCTGGGTGCCAAAAGACGCCAACATCCATAGGCTAATACACACGATAAATCAAGAATGTCACGTAGTTTCTAAAAGTTATCCCCTAAATGCAAAAATATGTCTTTAAAATGGTGGGACTATACATAATGTTCTTCCAACTCCCTAGAGAGAGAAACTCGCCTAATTTCTGTAAATTGGCCCCAAAATGTCCAAAATGAACTCGGAAAATGGTGAGACTGTACGTACTGCTCCCTAACTCTTTACGGAGGGTTCTATAAAGATTTTTCAAAGAAATTATTCGGAAGTCATATCACAAAAATATTCATAGGCTAACAGACACTAAAATCTGAAAAAATCGTTTGATTCCTGTAAATTAGCCCTTAAATGCCCAAAATGGAATCTGAAAAATGGTGAGACTTACGTACCGCTCCATCAACACCCTTGGGAGGATACTGTAAAGTTTTTGCAAAAAAATCATGCAGAAACCATATCATCACAATATTCAAGGACTAATACACACGAAAAAAACTTAGAAAATCACTTATTTCTTGCAAATTGGCCCCTTAAATACAAAAAAAAAGTCCATAAAAAATGGTGAGACTGTACGTACTGCTCCCCGAACTCCCTACGAAGGGTTCCGTAAAGGTTTCACCAAACAAAAAACTCAGAAAATCACCTAATTCATTTGTTCAAACATGTCTTAAAAAATTCATTTCATAATTAATTTATTAATTTAGAGGCCATATCTTAAAAGATCTAGAATCTTCATATCCGGGCTCCGCCTTCGTCTCTAAACACTTATTTTCACCTAATTATTTTTATCAAACGCATAATTAAGAAACTTACTTAAAACATGCCTCAAACATAATGTACCATTTTTGTCATTTTGTACACATATACACAAGCATTCTCCCTTTCATATATGGACCTCTTGTTGATTGATGCATCTCATTGTTGTTTTTTTGTGTTATAGATGAATGAATAGTGTATGACAGTTCAAATAGGAAGGAACACGTCAAAGGGTATCATTTATGACAAGTCGTCGAGTCGAGACGCCCCATTTATTACACATAGGCTCGTTTGGTCGAAAAATAAGTTATTTTACGTTAAATTATTTTAAAATTAATTATTGGATTATTATTTCATTGTTAGTATAAAATAAAAATAACGAATTTCAAAATAAGTTATTCAGTAATTTTAAGGGAAATGTGGAATAAATTTAGTTTTTTTTTTTATATTTGTCCACTTGTAAAGTTGATATTAGTAACTCTATGGACCTTATTGCTACCATGTGTAACAAACTCAGTCCCATTGCAATGTCCAAATCATTGAAAGGATGCATATCGAGTACAAAGATATTATTTCTTCTGGTTGGTTATAAATAAATAAGAGCCATTTGTCTAGTTCAATTTATATTCAAAATGTTTATTAGGGGACGTTTGGCCGTGAAAATAAAATAAAAATTATTTTATTTGAAAATTTTAATATCTACATTATTTGGTAGGTAGATAGGAAATGAATTATTCATGTATAAAATGAATACAACGTTTGATTGATAATTTAGAAATCCTCATAACTTATGATGAAATCTATGTATTATTTTATGCTGGATAAAAGATGAAATAACTAATAACAATTTAGCATATTTACAAATCAATAATCGATAAATCAAATTGATTAACTTCAAAATCGAATAGATGGACGACCCAAATAAATACCTTTTGAAATCCAAATTTGGTGTAAAGGGTGTTAGGTGGGGGTTTATATTTTTGGAAAAGATCTTATTGGCGCCCACTTTCATTTCAGACAATTTTATTAATAGTAATACAGAAGAAAAGGCACTTCTCTAGTGCTTTTCTACTTTTCCTTATGTTCCCTGCTAAAGTTAAGTAAATGTTTTAGACTTTTACTTACTTTTTTAAAAATGTTTTTTATTTTTTACTTTTAATTAACAAAAATTCTTTTTCATTTACAAATGCTTTGTAATATCTTTTTATAGAGCAGAGAATTGGATTCCCCTTGAATTGTCAAGTTTCAAGGATTTGATAATTCTTTTTAGATGATTTCATATTAATATAGAATTGATATCCAAGTTCCACCACACAGGTAGGAATATCAAATTCCACTATATACAACTAGCATATATTCTCCTTCCCAAAAAAAGAAGTTATTTAGGTGTAGAGATTACATTGTAATATATAAAGTATTTTTTTAAAATTTTATATATATATTTTGAAATGTCAAAACATTAGGGGCTGATTCAGCGATCAGAAATTTCAAAAACTATCTAGAAATCCCAAGTCCAAATCCCTTTTCAAACCCTCTTAATTAAATTTTTGAATCCGTCACTGCATATCAACCTAAGCTATAAACACCACATTTCTTACCAATTTTTTTAAAATGTACTTTCTTGCGTTTAAATGGAAATTACAGCAAAATACATCAATTCTTACAATAGTAAGATAGGGTAAGTAGAGAAGTGAATGCAAAAAATATACCACCAAACGATGTGGTGTAGTGAATCATGAAACCGGTTCTCTCTTAATTAAAGATCTCAAATTCAAGTCCTAGCTATGAAAAAATTCTTATTAGAGAGCTCTTCCCTCTGAAGCACTACATGACATGAATTTAAAATAGTCAGACTTTAATATAAATATCATACATCAGATAAATTTTTTTTTAAAAATGTAAAAAATATCAATGTATAGGCTAATTAATGTTACTACTTACCAACCAACAAGTGTGTGGCATGGAGAAACTTATAAGTACCTTCCATGGAGAAAAAGTTTTACCTCCCTTCCAATTTGTTTGGCACGTTATTCGAGGATCAATTAGACAATTTACCATATCACCATTTGATTATAATAAATTTAATACTTAAATAAATAATTAATAATAAGAGTAAATTAAAAAATAAATGACAAATTATCTTATGATTTTTTAAACTAAATAAGTAAAAGTATAACGGACAAGTAAGAATGAACGAAAAGTGTGCTACTTTACGTAATATTAAGGATAAAAACAAAAGATATTTGCTAAAACTTTTAAAAAGATAAATATATAATAAAATTTACTTAAGTTTTTAAATTAGACAAATAAAATATCTTTTTTAATATAATTCAAATAATATGAAAAGGAAGGAGTCCAAGGAAGAAAAAATATGAGTAATTTCTTGAAGTCAAATTTTCAAATAGATGAACATAAATTAATTTATTTTGATTAATTAAATTGATCAGTGATTATGAATTAATCATTTAGTTTTTCTATATTGGTCAAATTCATATTTTCAAAATTAATAACTCTTACGGGTAAAATGGAAAGAATAATGTAATTTATACATTTATTTTATAAAATGACAAATATTAAGAACCATTTATATTTTTAGTAAGGACAAGATATAAATAAAAAATGAGAGAGTAATAGCTTTCAAAATCACAATGTTCACTTTAATTTTTTTGGAGAACAATTAAATTCATAAACGTTGTGACAGATGGAGCAGTTTCATTCTACACCTTTGTTGTAGTTGGACCATTTATATCAGTAATAAATCACATTAATTTTTGGAAGGCTAGTCAACAAAAATTGATACTCCCTCTATTTATTTTAGGACAATGAAAATAATCACTTCAATTCAAGTCATCTTATTATTATTACACCAAAAATTACGTACGTTAATGAATTTATATTTGGAACGTATTGCATGACTTTGACTTTATACGAATTTCTATAACTCCCATCGGGAAGTATTTGTACTATGAACGACCGTCGATCAAGCAATATTTTTTACGCACATCTCAAATAATCTATCGTGTGTCTAATTTTATAAATGAAGATCATTTATATTCTTTGATATTGTTTTAAAAATATTTATTTTCTTCAATTTTGAACAATAAAGAGATTTTAATGGATATTTCTGGGAGATTATGACGATGTGAATAGAGATTTTGATTTTGGCAATAAAAACGAAGGAAAAGTCTCACTTTTGAATATCACAAGAGCTTTGGATTGTTGGTAGACAATTCGAGTTTTTTTGAAGGAAGAAACACTTGATACCTTCGTAGTTCGATAGCCAAGACTCAATAGACTTTTTTTTTTTTTAAGAAGGATGATAAGTTATATTTGTGCATGTTTTGAGCAAAAAAAAAAAAATTCTCTGTAAATGTTCTTTGAAAAAACAACATCACAAAACAAAAACTAGAATTAAACTGATACATACATGAATTCAAATTTAAAGTCTCACCCACAAAAATAAAATAAAAATTAAATACATCTCTTGTATATCTAAAAACACTCCAATAATCTCCGAATTATTCAAGAAATTAAAAACAAAATACAAAAGAGAGAAAAACACAAATTAAATATAATATCCAGTAATTTTACCCTAAGGTAAAATAATAAATTCTCCCAAAGCCACAGTCAAAACGAGTGAAACGGCTGACACAAGGACAATTGATGGAGTAAATGCCTTTACTGCAAATGAATTTGGGTTTTCTGGTGCACCAGCTGGCGAATTGATGTCCGCCGGAGTATTGCTGCCGCCGGGACCCGAAGCACTACTTCCCGGCGCTCCCGCCGATGGTCCGCCTGCTAATGGTCCTCCTGCCGATGGTCCCGGTGACATACTTCCAGCTGGTCCGCCTGCCGCCGGTGCAATGCCGCTTCCAGATGGTCCGCCTGCCGACGGTGCAATACCGCTTCCAGACGATGGTCCACCTGCCGCCGGTGCAATACCGCTTCCAGACGATGGTCCGCCTGCCACCGGTGAAGAAGAACCTGGAGTACTAGTTGACGGTCCATTTGCTACCGGAGCTACGGATCCTCCGGTCGCAGGAGCTGGTGGAGATGCGGTTGAACCGGAAGGCGTTGGTGATGAGGTTGGTGATTTATCTGAACAGACAGATAAACTATATGATTCAATTCACTATTTCAAAAGTGCAATACGTTAAAAATCGAAAGAAATTAAACATTGAATCTGTCAAATTGAAATTCTAAATTCATTTATAATTTACCTGCAGGAGTAGATACTGGTGCCCCATTAGGTGACGATGCACCCGGTGAAGATGATCCTGCCGGAGCATTAGCTGAAGGTGCCGACGGTGTACCAGGTGTAGACGATCCTTTAGGCGGAGAAGCTGCCGGAGAGGAGCCTGCATTAATCTCGTAAGTTCAATCGACTCATGTAACATACTAAGAATCTAAAAAATTGAACGAATAAAATTAAAATTCTGATCCCGCGTACCTCCAGTAGATGGTGGTGAACCCGTAGGTGACGGTGTAGGTGATCCATTACTAGGTGGAGCAACTCCCGGTGCCGACGGTGTACCAGGTGTAGACGATCCTTTAGGCGGAGAAGCTGCCGGAGAGGAGCCTGCATTAATCTCGTAAGTTCAATCGATTCATGTAACATACTAAGAATCTAAAAAATTGAACGGATAAAATTAAAATTCTGATCCCGCGTACCTCCAGTAGATGGTGGTGAACCCGAGGGTGACGGTGTAGTTGATCCATTATTAGGTGGAGCAACTCCTGGTGCCGGAGTTTGTGGTGGTTTACCTTGGTTCCTAACAGAGATAACAATAATTTGCAACTTTTGGCCTTTATCACAGTTATCTTTGTTGCCACTGATAAAGTAAAAAGGACCAGAACGATCCAACGTGAAGATGGAGTTTCCATCCTCCATTTTCTTAATTGGATTGCCAGTGTTACACTTATCATAATCATCCTTACTCACCTCCAACACAGAATCTGCTCCTTGCTTATACTTAAACACTATAAACACAAAAAATAACAAATATCATCAAATACTATTGCTCGGACTCTTCAAAAATAACAGTATTTCGACTTTTGAGAGGAAGGAGAAGACTTACAAACAGAGTCATTGATTATGAATCTCATATGTTGAGACCAAGTGTTGTAATCAACAGAAGGATTAGGGACCCAACCATCTTTGCCACCAACAGTAAATTGATAAGAATATGAAGATGTAAACAAACAAGCCAACATAAGTAAAACTACAACATGTCTTTGCTGAGCCATTGGCAGTATTTTTCTTCTCTTCGGTTCAAAATGGAGTTCAATATGACTCTTTTTTTGTGTGTGGTGATAAAAGTATACACTAAAAAAGAGTCGCGAGAAATAGAAAAAAAAGGAAATAGTTAGTTCTTCACGAGAAGTCTAGAAGAACAAAAAGTGGAAAGAATAGAAAGGCTAAAAGGGAGACAACAAAGTTTATATAGACTTTGTGTGCAGTGTGCAGTTTGTGCACTACTTTAGATAAAGGTTACCGTTGTAATGAGGAAAAAATATCTGCTCCATAAATATTATTTTCTTTCGTCCTAATTTATGTGAACGCGTTTGATTGAACACAACTTTAAAGAAAAAAAAGTAGAGTTTAAATTTGTATGTTTCACAATTCACACAAGTCATAGAAATTATCATGTCTAGAAATCGTCCTAGGAAGGATAAAATGAGAATTTAAAATAAAATTGTTACTCCTTTTGGTTTCAATCTATGTGACACTACTTAAGTGATACAATTTTTATAAAAAGGATGAACGAAGGTGGCTGAAATTTATGGTTCAAAACAAAATTATTTTCGATTATAGTAATGTATCATTATTTTGGATAGACTAAAAAAAAGTGTGATGTAAATTAGGACAGTAAAATATTAAATATAAGTTATTTTATTTTTTTGTGATAAAGTAAAAAAAAAAATTCTCACATAAATTGAAATAGAGCAAATAATTAAATTTGTGTTAAAATAAAGAAAATATTTTGTGTTAACAATATTAAGGACTCTATTAACTTTACACTTATTTGGCTCTTCATGAAATATTTTATCATCACATAGATGTATTGATATTTTAAACCTACAGATTTTAAATAAAAATTTTAATTTTTTATTGATTCAAATTATGCCTTATAAATTGAAGCTAAGGGGCGCCCTTTTGAGTAAGGCAAAAGATCTTATTCTATTAATCTATTTTATATTACATTTATATTCTTATTACTCTATTTTTAAAAGAATTACATTTTTATATTTAAAATAATTCAAATACTTTTATCATCATTTCTTGAAGCTCATGTGTAATTAGATTAAGCGATAAAATTAAATGAAGAATAAAATAACTAAGGGATAAGATATAGAGATACTCCTAAATAATAGTGAAATTATCAGTAGTACATCTAAATTATTTTTTTGATATTATTTACTCAGTAAACTTATTTAATGGTATTTTTTTTCTTTTTTGCATTATCCCAATATTAATGAAAAGTGAAGGTAGGATAAGAAAAACAATTTGGGAAACTGTGAGGACCAATAAGGCGTGTACCAATTGCAATGTTCTAGAGTATGTTTGGAATCAAATGGATAGAATATCTACTTGGAGAAAAGTTATCCACATATATTAACAAAAAAATAGTTCTATGGGTATTTATATAAATATAAAAAAAACGTTCATTTTAATTTGTTTATTTTTACTCAACTTAATTAAAAAATAATAATTTTATGGTCTTAAATTATATATATATATATATATATATATATATATATATATTATTTTAAATATTTTATATGAGATTTGAAATTTAAGAAGTTGTCAATTGATCATGTCTAAAACTCGTCCCATAAAGAATAAACAATCAACGACATATATAATCGATTTTTAAGTTTTGAGTTGAATATGATAGAAAACTAAGTTCAACTATATTCAACATCTCGAATAAATTAAGTTTGAACAATTAAATACCCTAAAAGGCTATTACTTAACTAACATGTGCATATCAAGTTTCGAACAATTATAACATATTAGTATAATCTTAATAGTCAACAAATTATCATCTTAGATATTGTTGGTTTATTTGATATATATGTACAAATCTCAATTATGAACAAGAATGATTCATCTACATAGATTTCATATTTCATGGATATATTTACAAAAGTTTGTAGATTATCTCTCCAATGTCATTACAAATGTTACAAGAGTTAGAATCTATCGAAAACTTATGTGACAAATCAATTGTAATTGCATAACTACTTAGCTCGAGTAGCAAAAGAGATTTCATCCAACAATTGAAAAAATTCTCTAACAAATCAAAGTTGAGTTCCCTAACAATCATTCATAGGAGTCGAAGAAATCGAAATCTAAAGATAAAGAAGATATAAATTTTAAGCTAATTTGTATCACAAGGATGTCATATGATACAATAACAAATATGGACTAAAATTATTGTGGGTAATATTGTAGCATTACTATAACTTATTGTAATAATTTTTGGTTATAAATAGCCTTCCTTTCTATTTTATAATAAGACATATTATTTTTCTTTCAAACAACGTTCTCTCTCTCATAAGAAGACTTGGTGAGAGTTTGCTCTCCTCTTTGTAGTCTTTAAAGTTGATTTGATAATAACATCAAATTTTAATTTTTAAACTATTTTATTCTTTACTAATTTATCTTTTTGTTGCCTTTATTTCATATGGTTGGTACTAGCGCCTATCTTCAATTAATTATTTACTTTATTTAACGCATGATCTGCTCTCCCGCCTAATTTATTTATTACATTTACATTTAATTTCTTGCATTATTCATTCAGTTATCATACTTTTATTTTCTATTCTTCTTTCCCATATTTCACTTATATTACTTGATATATATAAAAATTTCATAAATTGGGCTTTTGAATTTTTTTATTTTGGACTTGAGTGGTGAACTCAAATTTATTTTAGAAGACCCACCAAAAATTGGGCTTTTGATTTTTTCAAATTGGTTTGTTTATCACAGTCCACAAAATTGTTGGCATTTGAAAAAGTTGTTCACAACAATCGAAATGTGATTATTCTCCTGTTTTCTTCTTTCTTCAATACCTTCTCCGTCCCAAAATATTATTCTCAAAACAATTATGTTTATCAAAAAATTAATAAATATAATATATAAGTTACTAAATTATCTCTATCTAATAAATATTTTCTGAAATTGAGCACCGTTAAAAAGATAAAGCACAAAAGTATAGTAAGAAAAACATACTAATTTTTATCTTTGATATTTGGTGATAATTATTTTGAGTTTTTTGTTTGTTGCTAAAATAACTCTTAATTTGAAACAAAAACTAATGGTAAGTACTAATTACTAAAATGATTGCTAAAAAATACTCATATTCAAAATGCGAGGAGATATTTCGTTATGTGGAAAGATCATTGGTTACAACTAATTTTAAAGTGATAGAAAATAATCTGTAATTACAAATGAAATATCAAGAAACATAGTTTTATTGATAAAACAATATGATTTACAAATCTATTTGTTCCCTTGATTCTCCTACGTGAATTCTCTCCGTGAATCGAGGGCTTTAATATTGTATTTCTCAAATTAGGATAATTTGGATCTCCTTGAGATTTATTAGATCTCGATGAAAGGCAGATCTTCTTAAAGTATTTGATTGTCAGGAAGAATTCGACCATATCTTAATATTTGATCTCCATGAAAGGATTTTGTGGGTCTTCATGAAGTATTTGATTGTCAAGAAGAATTCGACCACATCTTGAAATGATCTTTATGAATATTCCCAGAGTTTATGGGATATTCAAAATTTCCTTGAGAAAGACAATATTTGATATCTTCTTGCTCTCTTTGTGAATATCCAAAAATTATAAAATATTCGAAATGCCTGCCTTTTTCAAGGGAATATATTTCCTTTAAATAGGCATGAACTAGGATTTAGGGTAGAGTAATATCCAAAAAAAAAAACTAATTGAAATTGATATAATTAACTTAATTTATCTAAATATTAATGCGTGCCTTTTATTGCCTTGATTTGTATAAAAGAAATAATCACTCGTATGTACAAACATGGTATTTTGGCTTTGCTTATGTGGTTTTTCTGGCTCAAGTTATTTTCTGAGAGAATATTTTTAACTAGAGTGACTTTACACCGACAAAAAATAGTTTTTTTTATATAGAAAAAACTCCAAGTTACGATAAATAATTGAGAAATTAGTTCAGAGAAATTTAACCACTCATTATGTTTTTCATATCCTTCAAAATTTCTTTTGAATGTACATCAAATCCTTTAAAAGTTATATATTTTTTTTAGATTTCGACATGAGTGTGACGATATATTCAAAGGATCTAAGCAACATAGTTAATAATGAAGACTAGGTTTGCATATCATAGGGAATAAAGTGCAAATATTTTGTTATAAGAATACATTTAGGATGAGGTTTTTCTCAAAAGAGTTGAGATTGCAATTGCACACAATAAATATTGTAAACAAGAAGTAAATTTAAGTAAATGAAGAACAATATTACTTGTATTAGAATAATATATAGTTGCATTATCCCATTTCCTCTTCTTTCATTGTGGCTTGCTTTCTTCCTTCTCTTTTGGTTTTGCTTCTTCCACCTTCTTGTCTTTAGGTTTTGCTTCTTCAACTTTGGCTTTAGGTTTGGCTTCTTCTTTGGCTTTTGGTTTTCCTTTTTGGGGCTTCATGAAACAAAAACAAGAACAACATGGACATTGGAACAAGAACTTCATTCTCTCTCTCTCTCTATCTCTATCTCTCTCTTCCCCTCCCCCCTTCTACTAGTCTTAAATAGGTAAGAACTACTAGTAGTTGGAATTAGACAGTCTGATGTACAAAGTATTTCACATTCAGGTAGGGTTCGAAAAATGTTAGCATTTTAAGGAGTGATGTAAATATAGTCTATCTTAATGTAAGCAATAGTGACCACTTTCACAGATACATAATTAAGATTAATTTTATGTATGATCACTGAACTTTCAAATTATCATACTAAAGTCATTAAATTGTCGTTCATGACGGAAAAAAATCAACTTAGGTGATTAAAGTATAAAAAAATCACTTAACTTCGTTATGTATCGCTGAAATTACTCATTAGGAGAAAATAAAGAGATATTTTATATGATATTTAATTAAACAAGTTGAGTGATTTTTCTTTTGTTATGAATGAATTGCTTAGTTACTCTTTGTGATACTTAGGCATATTAGAGTGATTGTGTTCTTACAGAAAAATAGTCGTGATTTTTTTTTGATATTTAAGAAAAAAGTTGAATATTTTTTTTAATAGTAAAATTAACTTTTGATCTTAGTGTGGTAAAATAAAAGTAGAGTGATCATATGGGAAACTAATCCAACCGAAGATTAAATTAGTCCACTATGTGTATAAAAAAATATATGCTTTATAGTACTATAACTTTTCTTTTTGCCATCCTTTCTGCTCAATTATTTGTTTTATTTGTTGAAATGAACAATGCTGCAATAATTCTTTCACAGATTCCATTTCAATCACTTTCAATAATAAAGATGTCTATAGCATAAAAACGTGAGGTGGGGCACTCTAAGTTTTCGGTATATACATTGTCAAGGCAGATTTCAAATTTAAATTTCATGTATTTTAGATTCCTAGCTTGTCGTTAAACTTCTAACCCTTTTTATGTTATTGAATTCACAATTCATTATAGGTACTTAATTAGTGAATTTCTAAATATTTATATATGATTTGAATTAATGTTATTGAATTTTGCTGAATACATATAACAGAGTGTATAGTGTGTTTGATACAAAGGAAAACTTCTTTTCATATTTGGTTATTCAAATATTTTTAAGAACATTTTATTTAGGAAAAATAAGATTAATTCAAAAAAAGAGAGAGGAAAATGACCTCCTCAATCGAGGTATAGAGAAAATAAATTTCACAAGTAGTATTTCAAATTAATTTTCTCTTTCTCACGCCCCTTCAAATCTTAATAGGTTAGTAAGTTAGGTCGTTTGATTGGTGATGGGATAGACAAGGATATTTAATGAATTGAGTTTAGTTGTCCTATCTTCTATATGGGACAACTAATTCCATTATTTTAGTTTAAATAGTGGAATAAAACAAGGAAAAACAACTCTGCGACTAATTAATACCCGTAACCAAATGCAGAATAAAATAGTTTTATATTTTATCATAAAATTATTATTCTTATCCTACCATCTAAACAACGTAATTGCAAATTATGAATAAATTTATTGAAAAATTACAGTACAAAAAGATGGAGTCATTGAACCCTAAGGATTGGGCAATGTTTATTACACTATTGCTAATGGGATGGGACCATATATTTTTTGGCCACTTGTATTGAAAAGGAAGTCTAGTTTTTACATCTTTCCCCACTCAATAGATGTCATGGGCTGGCAAGCACAAGAGTTAAGTCTGATCAGATCACATTTGATAAAAAAATGGATTTAAGTTAAATAATTTTTATATTATTAACACAATCTAATCGATTATAACAGAACACAGTATTTTAGAATATCATATTAAGCTTGTTGCCCAAAAAAAAGATTACATGTCTTTTAGGTAAATTTAACTTGATTTAAGTTTGCTCAGCTAACACTCCAACATTGAGAAAACACATTCGAGAAAGTGTGTTTACTGAACAATTTAAACCAAGTTATGGTGTCTAGATGCAAATTTTCAAAATTGACATATTTAATTGTTAGTTAAGACCAAATTAAGATAACTATCTAGGCATGATACTTTCTATAGTACTTATGCAAAATAAATAGTTTTTATATAGTAGTAAAATTAAAAAGTTGAAATGGAAATCATCATTTAGCATTTTAATCAAAGCCAAATTGTCCTAAAAGTCATTGTGGGGTACTCCATGAAGAGACAAAGTTCATTGTTAACTCCTCTGTCTTTTTACTTTCAATCAATGCATTATCTCAAAGTAAAGTTAAAGTTGACACCAAAAAGTCACCTTGGCAACAGCAAAGATTGTACAAACAATATAACAAAAATTACACCAAATATGATCTTCTGCTCTTGGTTTGCACCTGGACATAAAAATCATAATTTTTAGGAGTTTGAATAGATTACAAGAATGGATTTGAAAAATAAAAATATAGTGCGAAGAACTTTAATTTGAAACATCAAAATAAATTTCAATCCTAAACTTGAAATGTTTAAATTTTTTATCTTATATATACAATATAATTTTTTATTAAAGAGGTTTGGATGAACACCCTCTTGACCCTTTAAATCCGCCCCTGGTGGGAGGGAGTCAACATGGGCGGCTAGTAACTTAAAACACTTTAATCCTTATTATTATTCAAAAAGACTTTATATATAATCAGTTCCTTAAATTTGTCAGGATATTTTATTTAAACATTTGAACTGAGCTTTGTTCTAACTAAACACCCCAACTCCTGATAAAGTGTTTCAAATAGACACTTTTGCTTCAAATTTTACGTGTATTTTAATTTATCTATTAGATAATTAAGTTAATCACATAAAATATAACATCTCCTTTAATTATAAGCATCAACCTCAAGTAGAAAAATGTTTGAAATTTTATAGCTTATCGAGGCAAATGCGAATAATTAAAGGAAATAATATATTTTATGTGATTAACTATACACACGAAAAGAATAATTCAAAATTAGAATTAAAAACATCTAATTGAAACACATAGAAGGAGTTGAGATGTTCAATTGAAACATGACTTAGTTTAAATGTCTAAATGAAATATCCTAACAAGTTTAAGGGGTGGTTATGTATTAAGTCAATCATGAACTATGATTGATTAAAGCAACATTAGCTCATTTTGTTCATGTGCAAAGACAAAGTTTATATACTATTTAAGTATTAATTATGGCATGTCAAGGAAAGCAAATCATTCAGTCGAAGATAAACAAATGTGTTACTAATACAAATTCATATAGCAAAATAACAAAGCCTTAGCAGTGCCAATTCTCTTTTAGGGTTCTACAGCCATCTAAAATCTTATCTAGTCTTTTTTTTCTCCAGTGTATAGACTTATACATACAACCTATACTTAAAATAAGAAAGAAGAAGAAACTTTTCTTACATTGTAACTCGAAGAATTTTCTGAGTTCAAACCGAGAGATGTACTCATGAACCAAGACTCGTATGCTATAGTTTGTAAACACAGTTTACCCTCTCTCTCCAGGCGACGACTATGTGATTGTATCACTTGACAGTAATAACCACTCATCAACTTCTAAGGACCCTCCTGTTTCCATCTTTTGAAGTTGATTGTTTCGAGGGGGTCAGCTTCCTAAATGAGGCATGCAGAATCATCACTGCAAATGCATCGATTAGCCATAAGCTCTTGAAATTAGCAATAAAACAGAAGATAAAGAGTAAGATAACAAATTAGGCACGAAAGATAACCTACCTACATAACTGACCGCAAGAGCTGAGAAGAGAGCCATTTGAACATTGGTACAGAATAGAATAACTGCAGTTGCTGTACAAGAAAGGCTCACTCAGTTCTCAAATTTATACAGTTTCAGAAAAATTCTGCTTGCTAAAATAAACGAGTGAGAAGCGTTTCTAAGAACTAGAAACACAAAAACAGCAACAACATCATTTGGGCTTTAAACAAAAACTGTGAATCAAGATTTAACATGTATGCTTACTGGAAAATGGAAACAAATAGTACAATGAATAGAGACACAAAATTGATCTAACATACATGAACTTATAAAAAGCTTGCAATGAAAATTACTACTCCTATTTTTTTGAATTGGTACTTCCTGCAATGAAAATTCTAATTTCAACATCTAATCTCAGACAATATTAATCTAACAATAAACATCTTGAAATGTAACTTCAACAAAAAACTGAAAACATAACATACAATCACGGAATGATTGTACAGTTTCACATAATCAACCATAAAACATAATCAATCCACAACATTTAGCTTTATACATAGTTTGTAGAAAATAGTCTGCATTTAGCTTCATATATAGTTGGTAGAAAATAGTCTGTTTTTGTGCAAATTCTAAATGTGAAGTAAGCCTTCTTATCTTATTGGTGAATTGATTACTTAAAGTTCAACAGATCACCTCTTTTCTTCTTGAGAAATAATTGAATTGACAGAATTTTTTACCATAAAAAAGTTTCCCCCTTATCCCTTTTTCTATGGAACTCTACTAACAGAGTAGAAGAGAAGTCAGGAAGTATTATAAACTCAAGAAGTGGAAGAAGACATTGACTACAGAAAGAATGCTGAAACATGCATGTAAGAGTAGTCCTAGTATCACAGTACCCAAAAGAAATCTATCTTCCCCTCCTTTTTTCCCTTTTTCCTTTTTTTCTCATCCTTTCTAGTTAGATTTTTCAATCAACAAGCTTCTGCCAAAATTGGATTATAACTAGGTAGTTCCACACAAGTTTCTTTTGAAGTAGATACCTGAATACCAGGTATAACTACTTGGCATTTCACTATTTGAAGTACTCGCTTCTCAGAAGCGAATCACTTCAACTATGGAGTCATAATCCCTACCTCGCATCATTTCATCACTTTAAGTGATGAAACAGCAACCTCTAGCAATGCTGAGAACAAGAAGGTAGAGATGTAGAACTCACCTCTTTTTGTTCTTTGGTGGATAGGTAAATAATGATGTAGCACCCATCTCATAAATTATGTTTGGTTAAAAGATCGTGCTAAGGGACAAGAAACTTCAGCCCAATAACTTTTTCTATCGCAAAAGCATTCTTTACGTTGTTTGTAAGAGATATCAATGTATAATTAACTTTGCAGGTACTGCAAAAAGATGTTATGGAGAAGAGATACCAATATCTCGTTAATTTTGCTGGTACTCGTTTCCTAGAAAAGATGATATGGAGAGGTTTATAAACCTTCCATTTTTACTTTTCCCACTTCTTTTAATTTCTCGCCAAAAAGCTTCCTAGAAATCCTTTTCCATATTTTTACTTTTACGCTCATCGACTCTAGTCTGGCTGAGGCTAAACCATTTAAAGCTATTTCCACCATATTTTACTTTTCCACAATATTTGAGTGAAAGACAAGGTGCAGGTACTACAAAGGATGAAATAGAGAGATCATAAGCCTTTTCTACTTCCCCGTTTCTTTTTTTCTTGTGGAAACGAATATACTCAAATATTTCCCACCTTTTTCTTTTCCTTTCAGGCCCATCGACACTACTATATCCATGGATTTTACAAAATATGCATTCACTGTCTTGCAAGCAGCTAATATATGAACTTTTTACTGCATTTTTTAACGAATATTTAGTTGTTTATAGAGACATCCCTCCTCCTTTACTTGAATTAGCTTACTTACAAAAATTTCAAATAAAAGGACAAATAAGGAAACAATATAGTCAAGCCATATTGTTCTGAATAGTCCTGAGTATGTAGTTCTATAAGCAATTACTTCACAATGTTTTTCTTTAGCCCATTACATGAATATACATCCATTGCAACTGATATGCCATCCAAAACTCTTTTATTGATGTTCTAACATCAAATTGGCAATAGGAAGAAAGAAAATACATTTAGTCTCAAATTGGATGGATGGGTTGTGATCTTATAGATCAGATTATCAAGAAAGCAAAAGAGGAGCAGGACTTTTAGGACGTAATGAACATCTCCCAATGTGGGGAAAAATATATTTATAAAAAATGAGGATGTGGAAACTGCCAGCCCAAATGTTTCATATAATTCTTTGATCTTATAACATAAGGGTCTCATAAGTGTAACTATAGATATGAATAAGTTACACACGTCCTGCTATTAAGTGTCTACTGTCTCCATTTTGTATGAAGGTAAACTCTGTGCCTCGACCAAAAGTTGGCATAAGAGTCTCCAATCTAGAGGAGTGCAGAGTGCCATTTGTGAGAAGGAACACTAATATAGACAATAATCAAAAGGTTGACGAGAAACCAAAAGATCAGGGATTAGTCAATTGTTGTTTCCTGGTGTTCACTTTTACAATGAACACATAGGATAAATACATGGCAAATGATAAAACAGTCAAAGCTATGATCATATTATCCATCATGAATATAGACTGATAGAAATTAGAATGCTAGACCTGAATCATTTAAGAGAGTAACACCAGAGGTGTCTTTATTATTTTGAGGGACAGAGGGGGAGGTGAGAAACACTCAAGAATATTGACTCACCACACTGAGAAATGCGAATCAAGCTTTGTTTGATAACTGGGTGCTGCTCTAATCCCCAACGATCTCCACATAACTTTAATACATCCCAAAGTGCCAAACATGAAATCAACCCAACAAGGGCAAGCAGCTTTTGGTACCTGTTACCCAAATTTATCAAAATGCAATCAATAGTTCAATACCAAAGCAATCAAATAGCACAAAACCCAAGCAACTGAAATTGAAATCCTTCAGCTACATAATATTGCTAAATCCAAACCAAGTACCGTCTTCAAATCTCCAAGCCCTTAAAATCTATATTTAACAAGTACAAGTCCTCAAATCTAAAGAACTTGAACAGATCACTCAGTAAATGAAACACTATCCTATCCGAAACCCAAGCTTCCAAACTGCATTTGGCACATATTACATATCAATGTCTGTATACATGTTGTTTATGTCATGTTCCACTGTCCTCCCACGTAGCTTCACTAAGCTCTCAAAGCCTAAACCTCAAGTTTCTCACACAAAACTCGATCATCAACCAACTAACAACTCAATCCTAAATTAGTTAGAGTAAGCTATATGAATTCTCTATATTTATTCCTCTCTATTCAGGCCATTTCATACAAAGCCTTGGCATATAGTTTTCAAAACAAAGCTAACCATTCAAGTTATTGCACAAGTTCAAATGTTAATTACTAATAATTGTAATCGCATATACAGATACATGTATTCATATACATGTTTGCAGACACACTTATACACACACACATACACATATATTCATATAGAATGTGTCATTGTGTATAGATAATAGATATAGAACATACAGAGAGCAAGCAAAGAAGAGGACGAAGAGAGAGGCATAATTCCGAGCATAGCGTTTCACATTCTCGTGTACTCTAAGCCGAGCCTGAGACGGTGACGAAGGAAATGAGTAGGAATCGAATGACCCGACGAATTGGAGGGTCCACGACGGGGTATCACCGGAAAAGTCATCAGAGGTGAGTTTTGCAAACGGATTAAGCGTTAAAAGCGACAGTAAGGTTCCAATACGTGAAAATATGAGAACGAAAACTCCATTTGAGATTGAAACCGCAGCTGCGGCAGAATTAGTAACAGCAGTGTCGGAGGAAGCGGTCGTCGCCGCCGCGGCGGTGGTGGAGGAGTGGCGGTGGAGATCGGTAGTCCGTTGATCGAGAATTTCGAGGTAACCGGTATCTCGGAGCCAGGATTCGAATACGGGTTCGGGTACACTCAGAGATAACGGGTTAGCTGAGAATGCCATTTTTGTTTTCTCTCCCTCTTTAAGGAATTTGTTTTCAGGTATTTATCTGTAGCGTTTGGTGGGAAATGATATGAACTTGTGCTTGTTTCTAATTTTTTTATTTTTAGGATGAATTTTGAAAAGGGAAAGGGGTCAAATTTGTGGTTTTGTACTAATCAAAATAACAAATCATTCCTTTTGCAAATTGTTATTAGGTTTTTCTTTATGTTTTATCTATGGTTCGGCATTTATATTTAAGTTTAATTAAATGTAGATTTGTAATTTTTTTTTTTTTTTATACAGATGAATGTATCAATGCATATTTTGATACTAAATATATGTATCTCAGATATACTGATGAAATTGATATCAATTATATTGATGAAATTAATATCAGATGTATGGATGAAGTTGATGTCAAATATTCTAGGTGAAATTGATTTTAGATATACATATACATAAAATTAATACTAGATACGCAGATACATGAAATTTCTGAAATCTAGATACATTCTGAAATATAAATACATAGGAAGAGAGACGAGTAAGAGAGTCGGTGTATTCCAGATACATATGAATTACGCTTGAATATGGTGTCTCTAAAGCAAATTACACCTAATTCAACATGCCTATCTTTAAGATATACGTATATGTTCCATCAAATATGTGTATCCATAACAATAGTTGTCTGATAAAAAATATAATTAGAAAAACTATTGTTTCAACATGTAATTAACACCAATAATAATGTGATTCGTGTTGTTTACTCAAAATCGAAACCTAATTAACAATGATGAAATAGTTGTGCAAGCTTGTACAATTAGAATAGTAAATTCTTCTCAATAGTAAGGATTCGAATAAATAAAATCATATATATATATATATATATATATATATATATATATAAAGAAAACCCTAGGTCCGCCTACGTGACGCCACAACAAAAAAAAACCTAGGCATGCCTACGTGGCGCCACAACAAACAAGGATTCCATTTTAATTTATTTATTTTCAAAACTAGTCTTCTCCTTTCATGAAAAGTTGTGACTTTTATGAAAATATGCGACTTTTATGAAGAGTTGCGACTTTTATGAAAGGTTGTGACGTTTATGAAAGATTGTGACCTTTCCAAAGGATTGTGACTTTTCCCAAGAGTTGTAACCTTTCTGATAAGGCACAATAAGCATTTGTTCACACTCCCTTTGTTGTCTATAAATAAAGTGTTTTCCTCTCATTTTAAAACAACGAAAATTATAAACTACTTCTTCTTCTTCTGCACAATTAAATATTCGTGTACTTTGCTTCTATTGAGTGGCTCACCGACACCATTATTTTTGTATCAATACGCTGCTGAATAAAATTGTTCCATTTGGAGAGGATCTATTTCTTTAAACCTCGGGTATTAGAGGGGAATAAGTTTCTTAAGGGGACATACTGCATTCAGTTGACTCAACTTTTTCCTTTCTGTTTCATTCTATTGTTACAGATCTTGGTATGTTTATTTACAGTCATTAATTTATGCTTATGATATTAATTGTTGTTTTTCAGTACATGTTTTAAACTATGTTATTTATGTTTCTGAAATTTTCTTGTCTCCAATTATATTGAAATATACACATATATAGTAGGTATATTCATTGTGCGGAAAATAATTATGGTACTCATTCCAAGAATTCATGTTTTGATATTCTATATAAAATTCTATCACTTAAAAGTAGTAAATATAGCTTACATATTATCTATTTTTACATTGATATGAAGTTTCTCACTTATCAATTGAAGGAATTCATTATACAAGTTCAAAAGTTATAATTGTTTTCATGTTCAAGCATAATTTCTTTTTTGAACTTGTTAACAAATATTTAATTTTTTTCCTGAGACATATGTCACAATTGTATAATCGATGCAAGTTAAATGTATTCTTTTTCTTACGGAATACCTTTGTATATATTCTTATTTTCTTCTTTATTTTCCTTTAAATGTCGATTAAACAACCAATAATTTATTATTTCCTAAATAATTCATTCATTAGAGGTTCTTGAGTTATGTTTTTTTAAGAAACTAATTTTTCTGTTATTTTTAATCTATGGATATAAGTAAAAGATTATTTGCAAGTTCAATGCAATTATTAATAACTGCACAAAGCGCGGACAAATTAGCTAGTATATATTAAAAACAAAATAGAACAATTTTGAATAGCATAAGAACAATTTATACCTTTTATTTTTCGATAACTTTGTGGTAGTGTGCTCCCTCGTGTAATGTTTATTCGAAAAGCATCTTATGTTTTCTTTGCTCTTGTAGCTTTTAGACCATTTTCTATATTCGAAAAATGAATATAATCCAAATCACTTTTACTTTTTCATTGTTTATTTTATTCTTAAAAAATAAATAAAACAAAAGATTAGATTTTTTTGAAGACACAATAAAAAGATTCGTGCATTGACTTGTAAGTACTAATTCCAATTGTATATTTGAAGCATTTCCATAAGACTTTTTTTTGGTTTCCCACCTGGTGTTCAGTATTCTCATAAGAGTCGGACTAAATATGAATTTGTACCGAGAAGTGTGACCCTGAGAGTAAAACACGTCCTAACAAAGGCGACTCCGTACCCAGGAGACTTGAAAGTTATACCTCCGCTGGCTATTTTTAGTTTAACCAGTTTGGTAGCTAATAATCATACTAGCTCCTATATTCTATTATTTCATACATCAAGAAAAAATCATGTATTGTAGACCAAAACTTATGCATAACCTTCTTTATATACTAGCAAACTAAACTTACAAGATACAACCACACAATATTTTGATACAAACAGCTTCTTCCCTATATCTACAAACTAGACTTGCAAGATACAACAATCACACATGTTTAGATAGATACATAACATAACATAGCCTATGCATCCTCAGTATCACTGATAGTTGGACGAGTATCGATGTAGAATTCTGTGTCAACTCTGTCAACGATCCTACCCCTGTTAACAAACAACAAGAAGAGCCTGGAATGTTATATGGAAGAGATTCAAAACAGACGGACGTTTTCAAGTATATATGTCGAATGTGAAATCAACAAGAAAAAAGATGCACCTTTCGAGAACAAACTTCTTTTCTTTATACTTCTGGCTTTCCTCGTGTGCAGCCTCCTGCATGATAGAAATGTAGAGAGCTAGTTGTTAACAAAATTTCCGGTGTAGGTATATCATGCATGTGCAATTGGTAACATATTTATATGGCGAGCGGGCTAACTATTTAACTCCTCTTTTTGTGTGTGCGCTTGTTTTGGTATCTATGTCTACATGCACGAGAAATAGAGAGAGAGAACGAAAGGGAATACATATTTCCAGCCAACAATTTGCCCACAACAGCAACAAAATATATCTGCTACCGTGTGCATCCCAGAAAGCATAGCCCTTTCCTCCTGAGGTCCAACAGTTACATTCACCCTGAATCACAAAATCAGGCGGACCAGTCAGACCTCTGCATATATATCGAATGGAGCACAATTGCAAAGTGTTGGGAAAGCAGAGGGAAAATGATGCTAGTAAATATATCAGCTATTGCACTGCCAAGGATTCTATGATCATCGACCATAGAAAGAGAAATGAAGCGGTAAATTTTAGTCCTTACCAACTTGATATATAAACTGGATTTCTTTTTCTTTTCAAAGAACTCCATTTTTTTCATTTTCTGATCATGTTTTTGAAAATTCATTGTCATGGATCCTTCACTTTCACTACATCGAAGTGGATTGCCTCGTGAAATAGCAATAGAACTTTTCCATACATTTGTAATTTGTTGTCTAATTTGACAACATCTTGCTTTGAAAATCAGAGTCAGTAAGAGTAAAATTCGAGAAAAAATGTGCATATCTGGTAATCCTTTTAATATCCAAGTTGGAATCGAAACTTCCTATTTGTGAGAAAGAAAACAGGGAGGTTTGTCTAAAATCTTTCTTATAGTGATACCTCTTGGGAACCCAAATCTCTAAGATAGGACGGATAAGAGAAAATATACATGTTCCACTACTAGAAAAAGCAAACACTAATTTATTTTCAAATACATCTTCAGCTCAACAGCCATGTTCAATGCACAAAATCAAGTTGTTGATGTTTAGTGCCTTCAAGTGGTACGGTTAAGTTGGATGTTGTTGCTAGCATTTAATTGTTCAGCAACGTGAAATCAATATATGGGTGCAATATTGAAATTATGAACTCTTTTGGATTCAGAAATAAGTCATGTCATCGCTAGAAAGGAAGTCTTTTCTTCTACATATAACATCTGTCTAGAGGTTAAAGTTAGATTACAGTTCATACAATGTGAGTTCCTCAATCCATTACAATTTAGAAAGCATGAAGATGGATGTGAAATGCATATGATTAGTTGCAGACACGTCGACATGGTAAATTTTGAGAATTTGGTACCAGGGTTGAAGGATAGATCAATTCCATAACACTGACAATCATGAATATATCATACAGGGAAAAGACGGCATATAAAACATAAAGTTAATATAGCAAATATTAATAAAAGAATTTAATACTCCCTCTATCCCAATTTATGTGACTAAATCTAATAAATCCCAATCCTCTTCACGATACAATAACTAGTAAGATAGGATATAAAAAGAATGTGACAGATATCAGTCTCAAATGAATGCATGATTATCAACGAAGTCAATTCAAGTGGGAAACAAGCAGATTAAGCCATAAAACAAAACTGGTTTTGCTCAATGTGTCGTTCAGAAATTAATAGGCACTCACACTTTATTGAACAGGTAGGCTTTTCCTCTGCGGCAATGAAATCCCTGACCATAAAACCAACCGTTAAAAAACTACAAACCAAGCAAGCCAAAAGTGCAATACTATGAATAAGAAATCGTTGCAGAAAATTTCCATAAGGATAAAGATTGATTAAAATGCTGAATCACTCTCCAAGCCTAATCCTTGCGCATTTGGTAATTAAACTTTGTTTTTTTACGTTGTGTTCTTCGAGTTTATAAACACTTGCATGAAAATGGCATGTCAACATTTATAGCTATTCAAGAGAAAGATTTAAGTTTAATTGCTTTTAGGGATAGACACTTATATTTGACAGAAGGATAATCAATAATTATATTCAAAATATAGAAATTAACTAATGAGCTAAATCTTAAATCCGTTTACAAGATTCGTTCCGCATTGATCATCCACACAAAAATGTACTTTATTTTGCCATTTAAAACAACAATATACCTAGTGTAATTTCATAAGTGGAGTCTAAGAAGGATATAATGTACACATACCTTACCCCTATCTTTGTGGGGTAGAGGGAGAGGTTGTTTCCTACAGACCCTCAACTAAAAAAAGGTTTCCGAAGTAGGGGTGCAGGATAAACAATGTTATGTTATATTATACGTTCTCGAAAGATGTTAAAAACTTTTCCGTCAACTTCGAAAAATTAAGCTAGGTGACATTTAGTATAAATTGGTAAAGATCTCATACCTAATGATAGAAACCAAGTCACTTCCAACTAGAAGGCAAATAAGCATGAATACCATACCTAGTCTTCCAATCATCAAGTTGATTCACTTTCTTCACAGCCCAGAACGAAACAAACAAACAGAGCAAAAAGCATAACCACTCTCCACACATCCTTCCATATATTATTAAAAAAAACACCTTTTTCCAGAGTTGAACTCCGAAAAGCATGTTTGGGCATAAAATTCACTTAAAAAAAATTACTCTTTTGTTTTCAAATTTCACAATGAAACATGGCTAAACGCCTACGTACTACATGAATCGACATACACGTGCCGAACAAAACTAGCACAAGCAAAATTTTCTTGCTAATTGAATAGCCCTGTTTTCTCCTTTGGTTATACTTTTGGAGGATGTGTAGACACAAACACCATCTAATTATGCAAAAACAAGAAAATACCATCTAATTATTCTATCTCAAAACAAAAAAAATACCATCTAATTATGCAAAAACAAGAAAATACCATCTAAGTATTCTTTCTCAAAACAAAAAAATACCATCTAATATGCAAAAACAAGTAAATAAAAGCTAATTACTCAAAGAAACAAAAAGCCCCAAAAGGCCAAAACCCAATGAAAAGCTCTATAAAAAGGTGAGATTTTTATTTATAAAAACTTAGCCATAAAGGGAAATTGAAGAAATGGTTACCCTAGAAACAAGGTCATCAGCAAGAGCAAGGTGGGTTTTGCAGAATTTGCACTTGTAAATCCTGCCTTCAAGATCTACAACAAATATCCTTCCCATTTTCAATGGAAAATCAACAAAACCCACAAAACAAGAATTGATTTTTTTGGTCAGTTGTGGTAGTGTGAGTGAGCTGTGGGAGGACTCTTTGGGGTTTAAGTTTATGTGGGGTTCAAGTTTTTAAGCAAAAAAACATAAAAGAATAAAAAAATTGTGTTTGATTAATAAATTTTAAAAATATTTTAAAGTAAATTTATCTCAAAAGTATTTATTTAAGAATCATTTAAGTTAAATATTTTTTAAGCAGTTTTATAGTATTTGGGTAAAATTAAAAAGTGTTTTCAAGCATTTATTTTTACTTTAAAATAATAAAATAAGGTAAAAATAAATAATAAGTTAAAAAATTTAAGTTATTCTTGACTTATAAGTCATAAGTTATAAATTCATCAAACAAACTCAGAATCAAACACCTTACTTTTTAAAAATATATATAATCTCCCAAAAATTAATTAAACAAATTATACATCAGACCAAGGTATTTAGTAAACGATCAATTAATAAATAGTGTTTTTTAATTCTTATAATCAAATATTATCATGGAAATCCTTACTAATTTTTTTTTTAAAAAAATGTACAATAGTCAAGAATTCATAATCATGAATAAATAATTCAAAAAAATCATACAATTCAGGTTATAAATGTGGTGAATTTGAAAATGGGTAATCCTATGGAACTAAGTTCGTGATTTTTCTTTAAAAAAAACTTGAATATGAGGATAAATAGAATTTCTCATTGAAAACCTACATATAAGATGCCACGTAGGACACCACATAGCACACATATGTCTACTTGTTCAATATTATACAAATTTAAGTGTTGTGTTCAAAGTTAGAGCGCATACATACAAACTGAAGTCAAGTCAAAAGACATATTTATCTATTATGTCTTAATCTTTTAATTCTAATTTATCAGTCACGGATAGTTGATGGTCCTTCAACAAAAACATTCTCTTAAAAGTTGCATAGTATACATAAATAATAGGCATACAGAAACATGCATTTAATTTGATCTTATTTGACATTTATGTCTTTTAATTTTAAGTGTGTAAAAGTAAACACTGAAACTATCATAAAGTTGAACAAATAGACACACACGTCCTACATGGAGTTCTACGTGACAATTCACATCCTAAGCGACATTCTACTAAGCGTCTTACCTGTATTTTACCATATAGAACACACGTGTTTATTTGTTTAATATTATACAAATTTATGTGTTGAGTTATACAACCCCAAAATTAAAGTCTATAAATATCACGTAAGACCAAATTAAAAGACTGTATTAATTTACCAACTTATCATATATGTCTAACTTCATATGCATGAATGGAGCTAATGAAATCTTGGGTTATTATAACTTGACTAGACCATTCTAACAACTATTAAGTTACCGTTTGGTATCAACAAATCCCCTGATATTTAGTAGATAATCCAATAACTCAATTAAAATGGTATCTAGTCAACAATAATTTAATTTCTTACCAAGACTATATCATATCAAATCTTTGTTGTTGCATTCTTTTTCTTTTTTTTTGGTAATAAGAGTTAAATTATCTCAGAGCCCTTAATTTCTTTGAAATGTTTCTCATATTCTAATGAGATTAAGTAATTGGATTAAATTTTTTAAAAAAAATAAATAAATTGACAAATCAACATATGGTAAGTTGGTGGAACAATCAAATGCAAATTTAAAATAGATTACATTATATCAAATATTTCAACTTTATTCTCATTTTTGTATCTGATCATTAACTCCTTTCTGTCTTTTCTTTTTTGAAATCTGATTATTTTAATAATAAATAGAGTATATATAACAAAAATAAAATAAAAAAGTTCTTCATTTTCTCCAATTGTTCTTGCTCAAAAATTCAATTCTTCTCTCTTTTATGATAAGTTAAGGTTTTGCTTTTGATGATCATATGGCCAATTTGGAGGCTCAACGCTTGTAAGTGTATATGTGTGATATATCACCAATTAATTATTTATAGCAAAAGCTATTAAACTTTAATGTTATTTTATACTTATATGAATGATGATTGATACACTTGATAATTATATTTGTTTCCCTAATTTTGTTTTGATTTTTGTTGTATGTGAATTTTTTTCCTTTTTGTTTGACTATTTTTAATCATGTTTATTCATTAATTTGGTTGTATTTTTTCAGACTTGATCAAGTCATTCTTGATTACATGTCTATAAGAGGTTTACATGAGGCAAGAGAGGCATTCCGCCGTGATGTTTTTGCTAATCAAAATTTTTATGGTAAGCCTTTTTAATGATTTTTATTATTAAAAACTTATATATGTGTTTTTAGTAATGGATGTTTTCCTAAAATGGTTGTATATTCGTGTGCTTAAATTATTTGATAATTCTTACAAATGAATATATGGTACATAGCGTTCGTTCGGATTGACTAAAAAAAAGGGTAAATTTTAAAAAGTAATTTAGATGATTTTTAAGTCAAAAAAAAAAGTGAGGAGGGTTCTACTTTTGGTTTTTAAATCTTTTTAAAGTCATTTCAAGTTATTTTATTTTAGACAGATCTGATAGTGTTAAGAGTCATCTCATCCCTATTCTTTTCCAAATTATAAAAATCCATTAAATTCGGTGGAATCTGGATACATCCCAAAACATCCCGATCTATTGCGTCCCAATTTCATATACATCCCTCAACTTCCCGATACATCATGCCTAGGTTTCGGATACATCAATCAATGTCTCGATAAATCGCGTATGTCCCGATACATTGCGTAAAGTGATGTATCCAACTAATACATTATGTAAAGTGATGTATTCGGCCGATACATCGTGTAAAGAGATGTATCTGACTGATATATCGCGTAAAGTGATATATCCGAGAATAGGAGAGACTAGAATACAAATTTTTGTAATTTTTTCAAATGATTGGGAATTTTATAGAATATGGTAAAATAATCTAGGTGATTTTTTCTTATTTTTAACTTTCTCAAACACTCCTAAAATCTTAAAAATAACTGAAAAAGTAGATTCGATCAATTTTTAAGTCAATTCAAACAGGCTTTTAGTGTGTTAACTATCCTTTACTATCTTTAAAAAGATATATTTGATGGAATTAAAGTGATGTGATAATATGATATCAAACTTTGATATGATAATTTTGATTTTTTTTATTCATTTCAGCTGTCAATTCTTCTCAAGAAGCATTCCTGCAAATGTGGTGGAATAAATTCTATGAAACATATAGCTTTGTGTACCCAAACGTTCCTATGCTCAATGTTGAATCCGTTGATAAGGTGTTACCCAAGAACTTTTTCTATACTTATTCATGTTTAAATTTGATATGAAATATTATTTCCAAAATTTGTAAAAATTTTCAGGTATCATCAACACTGGAAAACGTCGTTACTAACAACGTTCATACAAATCAATCAAATGCTTCTGATGATCATACGATGGAAAATACATCTAATAATGTGATGGACATAACGCTTTCACCTGATATGTTAGAGTGGCTGGAAAAAGAACCAATTTTAGAGTCTTCTGAACGAATGAATGAAATGAATGAGATTGATTTTGAAGGACTTGCAAATGCTTTGCTTGCTTCACCAGAACTTATAGATGCAGGTTTGTTTCTAATTTAGCTTTAATGAAAATAATTACTTTGACACAAGTATTAATAAAATTTTCATATCTGGTTTGGTTGTCATATATGTTTGGGATAACTTATCCCACCATTTATACCATATATGTGGTTAGAGGATAACTAATCCTGGGATAACTTGTTCCCAATCAAAAGATGAGTTTTGTTTAATACTATTAGTCATTTGGTTTGAAGACAAGTTATGTTGGGATTAATTATGATGGGATACGTTATGTTGGGATAAATTATGATAGTATTAGAGATTTTGACCGAACTATTCCCACCTAAACATAAAGAGCTTAGATAGTCTCATTGTGAAATGTTCGCATCCAAGTCGTTATTCCTTAATGAGAAGAGGCGTAAAGAGATAGTTCTGTCAGTTAAGATTATTTTTCATTGGTGGTTTGGTTTGTCAAATATGCATGACATAATTTCTAAGAGTAAGTTGTGTGTTTACAAAAATAATCTCTAAGAATAAATTGCTTGTTTATAAAAGAGGGTTTAAGGGGGTAATTTTGTTATTTTACATTTTAATCCCAGAATAACTTAGTATACCACCCACAAGTAAGGATAACTTATCCCATTCATAATTATTAATCCTGGGATAAGTTATCCCACACTTTGTAACCAAACAAAGAATTGATAGGTACTAAAAAATTATCCAAGGATTATTTTTCTTTATCCATCACACCAAACGATCCCTTAGCCTTATAGCAAGGATCTTCTTTTGTGTTGTACCTACAGGGAATAATACATCTATTGAACAAGCTGCATTTCATCAAGAAAAGCCATCTAATGTAACAATGCATATTCAAGAGGAACAATTTCCGGGAATTACTACTACTGTATCATCTCCGCGACAAGTAGTTTTACCTGACGGAGCAGTTGAATATTACTATGGTAATAAGCTCTACCATGCTCTTACAAGTGTTGGAGATTTCCTTCCTAGACACATTGAAGGTGGAAACGATATTGCAGGAGTAAGTTGAATATAATACTCGTTTTTAAGTATTTAAGAGACAAAATATATGCTAGTATCAAATTAGAAGAACTTATTTTTGTTCTCTTTTTGAATAGGTGTTTGCTGATACAAATCAAAGAAACTCATGGAATGAATTAACAGAACAACAAACAATAGATTCTCCTGAAAGAATTTTGAGAAGAGAGGGAAAACAACCTGTGGTGGAGACTGAAAGAAAGAGGAAATCTCCATTGAGTTCTCTGGGATTAGTAAGATCAACTTCTTGAATCCCTTCATGTGATTGTGTTTTCATTTTGCTATGTTATTGACATAAAGGGATGGTAAAATGAGTAAAATTTATAATTATCTGATCGATTCAATTCATTTTAAATGATCGATTAAATATGGATCAATACATATTATACATGGGTATTCATTAATTGCACTCCCCTTAAGTGTGTAAGAATTTCTAAAAAGTACACTTATTAAGGGTGTGTTTAGTATGAAGAAATATATTTTTTTAAAATGTTTTCAAATTTTTTTCATGCTTGGTTAATTTTAATTTTTTAGAAAATATTTTTCAAATGAAACTATTTTTCTCTAATTTAAAAAAATGACTTCTATACTATATGGAAAAAAATATTCAAAACTTTTCTTCATACCGAACACACATAAACCGAGAAAGGAATAAGACAAAAATCTTGTAATTATTTATTTACAACTAAAAGAGTGGATAATATGGATATCTGTTGGATTTATCCGTATAAAATATGAGTCAAATTAGATATTTTATTCATTTTCACGTGACACATTTTCAATCTGACCCTTATATATTTGAATCGATTCATTACATGCATTATATTTTTCGAGAATGGACTTTCCTTTCTTATTTTTTCTTGTCTCTCTATATAATCTTCAAATACTTTATTCTTGCATATATATAATATATTCCTGAGTTGTAGGTTGGGAAAGAAATTGGAGGTCAAAGTAATTCAATCGTTGTATCGACACAAAAAGATAAACCAAAAGGTATGTAACAAAAATAGTTAATCCTATGTAAGAATTGTACATATTTTTTGTTAGGGTCAATATTCACCTAGATATGTTGTGTATTTAATGTTCTTATATTACTTTACAGGGTTTTTTCTAAAAAATATTCATAACTATCGTGCTACAAATATTGAGCTCTTATGTTGTCACTTCAATACACAAGGAGAGTTTTTGGCTACTGGTGGACATGACAATAAGGTTTGTTTTATTTATTTTTGTCTAATGGGAAATTAAAACACTTTTTTTAATCTCAACTTTTTTTGTTAATGAATTTGTATTGCTTTTTATGTTTTTAGGTTATGATTTGGGATTTGGGAAATAACAATCTTAGTAGTAGAGAAGGTCATATTCAGGATATTACAGATATTCGTTTTAGACCAAACTCAACAATGTTTGCAACATCTTCCCTTGACAAAACTGTGAAAATATGGGATGCAGCTGAGGTACAATCTCTATTTCCATAATAAAATCTTCTATTCTCTTAAAGTTCTTGTGAAGATTTAATTTCCGAAGAGTGTTGGAACAAATATGTAACAAGGTACGATTTTAGATTGTAATTTTATATGGTATAATTCGTCTTTGTATGTGATTACGCTTTCTGACTAGTAAAACAAATTCAATGATTCTGTAAACTATGTGTTTGATTATATTCTTCAATTTTTTTAAAAAAATTGTGTCTATATTACAACCATGATAATGTACATATGTCATCCTTTTATCATTTTCCAGCCAACACAGACTTATAGAAACCTTGAAGGACATCATGGGCATGTGATGTCAGTTGATTATCATCCAACAATGGTGGATCTTCTCAGTTCTTGTGATCACAACAATGAGATTAGACTGTGGAATGTCAATGGGGGTGATTGCATGCTCAGTCTTAAGGTTGGTGTCTCTATTTCCTTCCTTTTTATTTTTATCTTAGATGTTCATAAAAATGTAACGCTCCAACTTAAGACAAAAGGTTTTATATCGATAAAAAAATAGGAGAGAATAGAGATGTTGGGTATATATAAGTAAGCAGGTCTTATCAATTAGTGACACGTTTTAAAATCGTGCGAGCCTAGGCCCAAAACAAATAATATCACTAGCGGGATAGACCGTTACCTCTATTTGACATGTGGAGACTTCATAATTTGATAGTTAGCTGCTTTTGTTGTTTCTATTTCAATTTAGAGATTTCTTAATTGGCTGATTTGAAATCATTGTTGAATTTGTTTTTCATAAATTCCTGGATTTAATTGTAGTAAATAATTTTCTTACCTTTCTTTCTTTCTTTTTCATTCCAACCAATTTCAAGATTTTAAAGATTAATAGTGGATTATTATGTGAATATATAGATGCAAAAAGATGCTTTAGAAAAGAAAATTTATTTGGTAATGTTACTTGAACCAATATTCTTATTAGATTAAACAACATATATACTATGCCATGTTCTAAATAGAGTGGTTTGTACAGAATTAACTACTCTCTGTCTCAATTTATATGATTTACTTTCCTTTTTAGTCAGTCTCAAAAATATTAACACATTTCTATTCTTTAACTCCGTGTCACATTTCTATGCAGGGAGGGAGTAAACAAGTTAGATTTCAACCTCAACTTGGGAGCCTTTTGGCAAGTTCTACCCAAAATATCATAAATATTTTTGATATTGAGACTCAAACCATCCAGAAAACATTACAAGTAAAATGCTTATATATTCTTCATTATTAGTCAAAACTTGTTTTAAAATTCTTACATGTTGCATTACTATATTGTATAACTGTGATTTCATTTTCTATGATTTATAGGGACACGATGGTAACATTCTTTCGATCTGTTGGGACGTAACTGGAAAATACATGGCATCAGTGAGCGAAGATAGCGCGCGAATTTGGTCTATTCGTGAAGGAATGTGGATATTTGAATTGCTCTCTGGTGTGAATAAGTTTCAATCCTGCATTTATCACCCAGGCCAAATTCTAGCGTTGGTGATTGGTTCTAATAAGGTATGTTTAGTAAATATTTGTAACTTTAGAATGTTTTAGATATTAAATCCTCTCGAAGAATTAAAAAGGAAAGAAAGTACTTTTCTTTGATCAACCAAAGGTAAGAAAATGGAAGATGAAATAATATGAGATGTTTTCAATATTAGGTTAAGGTGTCACAAATGATATAATACGTCTATAGTGCATATTATTTTTAAGTAATAACTTTTCTATTTGAGGAAAGTTTAGAATATTCATATGTATAAATCTTAAATTTTTTTTCTCCCTTTTTTCCATTTTATTATTTTTGATACATGTTAAATGTTGTTGCAGTTTTTGGAGTTGTGGAATCCAATGTGTAAACCAAACATAACTTCATCATATAGAGCACATGATGGTATAATTTCTTCATTAGCAGATTTACGTGCCAAAGGTATTATAGCTTCAGTGAGTCATGATCGATGGATCAAGATATGGTCATAATGTATCTGTGAGAAATTGAGAGCAAATTAAAATCGATGGATTGTGTACCTTGTGGCGGAAGTTTTTGATTTTTCTGTCAAAATGAATTGTTTCAAAGTTGGATTGGGTCGGTCCACATGGGCGGCCCACGACCCAAAACTTACAGTATTTTTGTTTTCTTATCAAAATTGCATCAATAACTTATCCCTTGTTTGGATGGTTGCTACCCATTGGATTGGATTGTGTTGTTAATTTAATTACAATGTTTGTTTTGGAATGTTACTTAAATTCTATTGTATCGTGTTGTTTAAATTCATCATTAGGTAATGATGAAAAGACCCATTTTATGTAACGATCGACTTGGTGTGATCGTATCGTTACCTTAAAATTTTCTTTCTCATTTTGTCATTATTTATTACTGAATAATTATATTTCGTCTTTTATCCTACCTTTTCTTTGTAGCTCTACCCCGTATCCTACTTTTTCCCATAAGTTTATCATCCAAATTATGAATGTGTGACATTATATAATAATGACAATATCCTTAGTGCACCATCAATGTAATGAATTATCTGAAAGGCTATATCGGCCACAAACTTGGACCTTTATTTCAACTCATATGCTCTATTTTATCATTTGAAACTTGATATTAAAAATGTTACTAGTTAGCAAATGAACTTAAATTCTTAAATTGGAAAGTTTACAAAACGATATCATTACGTAATTATGTTAGAACCCTGTTTTATTAGAATATTTTATAACTTTTTTATTATTTAAATCGTAGTACTTGAAATATTACGAAATGATCTCATAGATCAGAATTTTTATATATCTTTTTTCCTCATTTTTTTTCTTCTCTCGTTTGTTAAGTGAAAAGTGTCTAAAATTTCCAATAACTAATATTTTGTAACTGAAATTTAATATTGAGTTTTACCTTAATATAGGGAAAGTTAATTGAATTGAATGAAAATAACAATTTGATTCTTTTTGAATCGCAATATTTTTCTACCTCGTATAAATGTATCTCTTCATCTTTAAAGTTATATAGGATGCAAATAAGATAATAAAATATAGGATGCAAATTGACTCCTTTGTTGACAAGTGACAACCATTGTATTTCTTTTTTATTTAGGAAGTATATACGAAAAAATATATTGAAAATCATATAAATTGCAATACTGTTTACATGAAGGAAAAAATATGTTTTGTATTCTCTAAATATCAGACATTCGACAGAACTTTTCACCTTAAATTTTACAGAACAAAGCTAGAAAGCTACACAGCCTTAAACACAACAATAATCGCCCAGCAGTAGTTCAAACATATCTTTAGGTGTAAGAAAAGTTGTTCCACCTAAAATTAATTCGACTTCAGGCCTGTTGCTCTCGGATAATGCCTCCTGAGCTTCTCGAACCTATTGATAGAACAAGGGGGGACTGTTATTTCACGTAGCACCAACGAGCATACTTCAATTGAAAGAGAAAGGATAACAGTGTTTTATAGTGATAGAACAAGGAGGGACTGCTATTTCATATAGCATCAACGATGTCAGGTAACTCTGTCCACCAATGCTAGGACAGATGGGAAGAATCACCTAGTGTTTTTTGTCTCCGGTGAGTTTAGAACCTAAGACCTCAGGGTTCTCAACCACTTCATTGACAACTAGGCCACACTCTTGGTTGTCCATCAACGAGCATACTAGCAGTGTTTTACAGTCTTTTCGCTTTATTAACTAATATCTTAACCGTTGTTGCATGTGTTACAAATTCCTTAAACCAATATGAAAGCAGAAACACGAAATGCATTAAGAGTTCAAGGAAAACAAACCTCTACACCATTTATGCCTCCCACAATAAACACGAGAATAACATCGTGATCTGCCAGACTTGGTTTTGCCTGTGCGAAAATTCCAGAATCAAATCAGCAACTTAGGCTAGCAATGAAAATATTGATATCTAATTGAATCATACCTGCCCAAGGCCGAATCTCCCAAATCCGCTTTTGAATAGGCGGCCAACAGTAGATGAATGATACTCTAAGCCAGGTACTTCATGCTTATCTAACACCCTTGATAGCACTTTATAAAGAAGTCCTTTGTTTGAGTAAGGATCATCATTGAACTTACTCAGAGCCTGTGACCACTCTCTGAATGAAACATTCTTTTTTAAGCTGGACAATTTGTGAAAGAATTTGAATAGATTATCCACCCTATCACGTAATTCTAACTTTAATTGCATGTCATCATACACTTGCTCTTTTCTTTTATCTTTTCCAGAATCTTCATCACCCCAACTACCCCAATCGTCATCATCAAAATCAATGCTTTCGGTATTAGAAAGATCTTCCTTCTTCTCTTCTGATTTTCTGTTAAAGTTGGCTTCTAGATCCTGAGTTAAACCTTTCAGAAACTTTAATTTCGCAACTGTTGGGTTCTCAACAATCGCATCAACAATTGCTTCTTTCATAAAATGTTCCTCTTGCCAAGAGAAAGGACCAACAGTCCCAGAAGATGGGAAATTCTCACCTGCCAATATATATCCAACAACCGTGAGTAGCAGAGCATCTTGTAGAGTAAGAAGCCCCCGTTGAGCATCCATCTTATTATTACCCTGTGAACTAACTAACGCACTTTTATTTATGAGATCACTAATTTGAGCAGCAAGACTTTGGCTTGTGTCCCCAGCATTTACGTTCAGTATCTTCTCAGCACTGCTAAATGCATCCCATTTAGCACTATGTGATTCATCTAATGCAGATAGTGCTGCTGCTGCTAGTTGGATAATTCCTTTGTTTTTTGCCAGCAATGACTGGCTTTTAGCTAATGCCTTAACCATAGTCTGCAGATCTGATTTTGAAGCATAACCAGGACGGATTTTTGCATTCAATGATATATTTTCTCGACGTAAACTTTCTTGCAGCCATTTCTTGATCAGCACAGCCCCATCTTTTGTTCTTCGCTCTAGTATGGCTTCTAGGTACGGTGTTCCATGAAAATTTTCCGTAGAGACGAAAGAACCACAAAGAAGGTCACTCTGAAAATCTTGTGAGGACATTTCACCACTAAGTTTAGTGCTAAAATTCACCAACTCAACCATCTGAGAAGTTGAGTCTCTTGAATTCCAACCACGGAGAAATGCTTCAACACTTTCCACCAGCTGAAAGTTGTAAGAACTTGAAGTATCCTCTCTTAGGAAATTATTGAGTGGTATCTGAACGGTGAGGGGAGAACGTTGCAAGTAAGCAGGGCCAAGTTTAACCTGGCTTTGGGAGCTTTTAGATTGACTTAAGGATGCCATCCGTTCTCTGTGAGGCAATGATGAAAACATTTGATCCACAAGTGAATCCCCATGACAGCATGGAGTAAGAAGGTCAAGAGTGCGGTCAATGAGTAATAGCCCTGCAGATCTCTTACGTCGACCGACATCATAAAGACTTGACATGTCTGTTAGAAGCTTTCCAACAGTTTTTGAAACATCACCCAGGGAAAATATCTCAAGTTTCAGGTCCATCTACAAATTGAATATATTAGCTTTCAAAATAAAGGCTGAATGAGGCAAAATTTTAAAAAAAACATAGATAACACGATTGCAATTCAATATATCAGTTGTTCAAAATCCATAATAGATTATTGCGATACATTTTTACTTTCTAAATGGAAATGTCCCACTATTTACCTTTTATTTCCACAGAGAGCTTAACATTGTGTTTATCCTCTCATTTTTCAAAAGAAGAAAAGGTCCAAGCTTGATCCTATAAATACTATTAGAAATTTCTCAATTTTTCCCTCCACTAGACCTTTGGTCCTTTCATACCCTTACCATTAGCAAATTGTCTCATACTTTCTCTTGCCATTAACAGAGCTCCAACATGAAATTGGTGGCCTCCACGTGTCCAAATTTACCTCTGAATTGACTATGGTTTAACATTAACTTCAGATTGGAGCTCTGTAGAATCAAGGGCAAAAAATGAGACTTTCCTGATGGCAATGCCGCGGGGGTAAGATTAGACAAAAAATCCGATAGACGGAAAAGTTGCTCAATGTCGCATAATACATGGTAAATTCTCCCTTTTTAACTAAAGAACATTAGTTGTACCTTTCATCTGTTATTATTAATTTAATTAATCTTGTTTATTAAAATTAAATATTCAGTGGAAAGCAGGTTTATTCCTTTAGGAATTTCACCTTTTTACAACTTTACAGCTAAATGACCGTTTATCCTTAAATCTAACTGCTGTTTTTTGTTTTTATAATGGAATCCAACAACTAGTGTTTGTTGTGTGTGTGTGTGTGTGTTGTTTTAAGAAAATTACCAATTATATAGTACTATTGTATAATCCAAGTAGTATTCAATACATATAAATGGCCCATGCATTGCAGAGGCTTGTACCAAGACAGAGATATGCCATCCTAAACACATTGTTAGTGAGAAGGTGTAGTCAAATTTCACTACCATTCTGGATAACAAGGATGCCAATTGGTGGACATCTTTTTTATTTTCAATATATGAATCACGATAGAAGAGAACAATCAAAATCGGTAAAGAAATTTTCAGACAAGTGAAAGCATGATTACCTTTGCCGCCAGGTGATAAAGAAATTGAGAGGTAAGAGTTGCCCCAGGAGGGACATCCTCACCATCAGCAGTTGTCCCAGTACTTATTGGAGGTAACCCAAAGCTTATAGAGTTATCATGTTCAGCGGATAGGTACGCTTCGGCAACTGATCCTTCTGAAGGCAAGACAAAGAATCTAGGTGAAAAAGGACACAAGACCAGAGGGAAGTGATGCACAGAAACTTTCAACTTTTTCCGTACATCTTCGGTCCGGTCAATTACACTGTCTTCATATGAATTTTGTTCACTTGCAACAGAACTGAAATTAAAAGGCTCCTCTTCACTGGTGGTTAATTGTGACCATCCTTCATCTTCAGCGGGCGTACTTTCCTTTACTATGCTTTCTCCGGTATGACTAGAGTTCATCAGAAACTTTCTGGCAAGCTCCTCATAATCTTGGACAAGCAAAGATTCATATTCACGATATGCATCCGGTCCTAAAGGTGATTCAGGATATGCTGAGTGACCTGTCTGAAATAAGTGAATTTGGGCATACACTTAAATTGAGGTAAGACATTGCAGATTGATAATACAAGATGCTATTAAGTGACAATTTCCTATGTACATTGGGTGGGAATGTCAATGACATATTTAAGACCTAACATATACCAGTAAAATAGACAACCTCGAAATCATTGCAATAGGACATTAGTCCAAAAGCACTAGACTAAATTTCTTAAAACAGATAAAAGTACTTTCAGTTCACAGTGCAGCCTTCTTTGATTGAGATATTTCTGTTGGTGAACAGAGAGTATTTGATATGACAAGCAACTCCAGTGCCAATATTGAACTTATTTGATACATTAGCTTCATCAGGATTTATTGATGACCTATGTTCGCAACTAATAGAAAAGTGACACAGTGATTACAAAGAGACAGACCATCAATAACATGAAATAAGGTCAGAAGAAAAAAACGTTATCCTGGCTAGAAGTAATTTTCCATTATATCTGTAACTAACTTGAAAACATGGCCTTACAAATAGTCTAACACTGAGTTCAGTGAAACTAAACAAATTAAGTTATAGTTGTGGTGGCCAGCAAATCTCATCTAGAATGGGCATGCCACTCGTGGATGAAAGAAAATGATTTCCATTGAAACTTTTCTATCCATCCTGTATTCTCTGCCGAACCCCCCTAAGTGAAGGTAATATGCTCAGTACCTTCACTTAGCAGTGCTCAGAAGCTTTCTTTTGCCCTACTAAGACCAAGAGGACGAGCTAACCTTGGCCACAGCACATTTCAATAACAATATGACTATCCTTTCATTCACAATCAGAGTGCGTAATGACAAATATATCTTGAGATAACATCTAGTAGTCTCGCCTTCAATTAATTAGAATGGCATTGTTGTATGGAGTGGAGTGTTGGTCAATTGAGAATTATCACGTTCAGAAGATGAAAGTGGTTGAAATGAGGATGCTGAGATGGATGTCTGACCATACTAGGAAGGATAAGATTAGAAATGAAGCTATCCAGGACAAGGCGAGAGTGGCTTCAATGGAGGACAAAATATGAGAGGCCAGACTGAGATAGTTCGGGCATGTGAAGAGGTGTATGGATGTCCCGATGTGAGAGGTTGGTCATGGATGATTTCAGGAGAGGTGGAGGAGAGGTGGATGTAGACTGAAGAAGTAATGGGAAAGGTAATTAGACAGGACATGACCCAGTTGCTACTTACTGAGGACATGACCCAGCTGCAACTTACCGAGGACATGACCTTAGATTGGATATGAAGCACATGGATTAGATATAATGTTAGTGGGTAGTCCAGTATTGTATAGCTTATCATATCATATGAGTAATAGTACTCTCGTTCTATTGTTTCTTGTACTTTCATTATTTCTTCTTCTGAACTGCTTTGGGCTGCTCTCCTGCTACTATTGTCTTTTTCCTTGAGTCAGGGGTCTATCAGAAACATCTTATCTACCTTGCTTGAGGTAGAGATAAGGTCTGCGTACACTCTACCCTCCCTATACCCCACTTTGTGAAACTACACTGGGTATGTTGTTGTCATTTTTTTTTGTAAAGGAACAGGAAAGAGAATCTGCATGAAATTCTGGACGAGCATACATATAAAAGTTAAAAATCTTACAGTAAGTTATTCTATCTTCATAGAGACATATATACTGAGTACCAACCAAGAAAGATCTGCATGTCTCCCATTTTTCCTAAAGCTTAAAATTGATTCAGACGTAATGGATGGATATATGTATATTATCTTTTAATAAAGAATAATGTGGTTGATGTAAGCAAAACAACAGGTAATACAACCAATATATATCAGGTATCATTATCGAATTTAATGAGTACAAAATCTCAGAAGAACATTTTATCCACGGGCACAAAAAGTACCTCTGAAATGCATGTAAATATAGCACAGCTGCAAAGAGTCTGAAATGCACTCAGGCAACGTAAAATGTATCTATGTGCATCACTTAGAAGACGTGATGTGATGACAACAATTTTCTTTGCAGGCCCAGAAGTCAAATTCCAATCAACCACCTACAAGGAAGACATTGATGACTGGTTCAAACAAAAGGTAGATCAAAAACTGGAAAAGAATCAATACAAGAGGCTCCTTTTTTCTGGTTGTGTATATATATAGCAGTTTTCTTTTCTTCGTAGTAAGAATTTTATGAACACTTTAACATTCTGTCCAATAATCTACTGCAGATGCTTACACGCTAGCCATGTGCATGATTCACAGTAAGTGATACGTTCCTTAACTATTCTCAAGGAGATATTTTTTGTTAATACAAAATCAATCAATGTTTTCCCTCTCCTTTTTTTTTTTGGGAGGGGGAGAGAAGAGAATAAAGCCTACAGCTTCTTCTTTTTCAACTCTTAATGAGGACTTCCTTTATTTTTTTCACAAGCAATTCTTAACGAGAGGTAGGAATTCTTCATGACAATTCAAACTAAATATTTACAATCATATTATATTTAAGACACATAACAATAACATGCAGTTTTCAAACACAAACTACTTCTCCTGAAGTGGAAGCATATCATGTTTCCTTTTCCAATGTGAAGTGAAGCTACTAGCCTACTACTTACGGAGTATGGTGCGCATCTGTGATTATGCAACTTAAACTATATCATGATATTAACTAAAAGATAATTCAAGCACAAATTCCAACTCAACTAAAATAAGTATAACTATTGTTACCTTATCAAGAGGAGACATTTTCTCCAAGCTGCAAATGGCATGTGCACCAAGCTCCAAAAACAGAGAGAATGCTCCAACATATTCAAAGCTTTCGGTACACCCTGCATCCAGATAAATTATGGCATCTCTAATTTCATCTGATATCTGCAAAAAAATAGAAAAAGTTTTAAGTTGACTAATTGCTCCCCAAAATTCAGGAGAAAAATCATGTTAAAATCATTCACCATGCTGCCTTCAAAGAAAAGTTCCAGTAACTACACAAGTACAGAAGTGCCTTTTGCTTATTATATAGATTAGTACAGGTGAGGACTCGCTCACTTGGTAAGCTCCCTGCCTTCCACAGTTGAGGTGGAGAGTTCAAACCCCAACAGTAGTGATAGCATTCCCTTCCCCTTTCCTCCCCTCCCCTTCCCCCCGTGCAATAAAATAGTTTTTAGAAAAAAAGTACATAGGTGAGGAAAAACAGAAGAGAAATAACATATAAACTATTATTTTTTTTATGAAAATGGTAACGATAACATATAAACTATTTTGCCTTCTATAAAAGTAGAGTTGACCTAATTCTCTAATTTTCTGGATATTTTATTAGAAGAGAAGGTAAAGAGACTAGATTAAATTTTCATCACATTCTAGAATCTATCATAATAACAACAAGAGCTACAATTACGAGGCTTCAACCCAAAACAAGTAGGGATCAACTATATGAATCCTCGTTGCCCATGTTGCTCCATTTAAGTTTATCGAAGTATGATGTTACATAAAAATTAGATTAAAAATAAATTAAGAAGCACTATTAATAATATTTTCTTCCATAGATGACCAGACTAAGACTCCTCAAAAACATTGGACCTAAGTAAATAGACTAGCATGCCTAAAGTGTAACAACAATTATACCAACTAATTGGTATCGCCTATATAGATCTTGTTCTTCCATATTAGTCCTATTTTTCGCTAGGTCTGCATGGACCCCAAGAGATTGTGAATCTTTCGAGACAACTTCCTTCCATGTAATTTTAGCTCTACCTTGTTCTCACCATAATTGCGCACTTATAAACCTGTGTATCCAGAGGCCAATGTAGAACATGAGTAAACCACCTCAAGTGATCTGTGTGTATTACTTGCACCTTCTGACAAATGTTGTCAACTTTAATCCTTTTTAATCTTGTATGATCAACCATTAATCTTATCATTTGAATCTATGTAACACTCATTAGAAGGATATGTTTCTTTTCTAAATTCTATCGGAAAAGAAACGGCATTAAATGAATATGACCTTTTTCCTTCCCTTTAAGTATATGCGACCTGGAGTTTCCTCGGTAATTAGAAAGGGAAAAAATAGGGTATCAACGTTGTTCCTTCTTAAACATAAGAAGACACTAATAATAAAATTGGAGAAGTGATTGTTGAGTTTAGCTATTTCTACCAGTATAATACCATCACAAATTAACACGAAACTATCCTTCTTCCTCCCTTCCATTTTATTTATCACGTAGTCAACCAACCAAATAGAAAACCTCACAAGCATAACATAAAGTACAAAATGTAAAATCTACATGTCATGAATTCGAAGTTCTCCCACAATCTATTCTCCAAAGTGATATAAAATTTCCAGGCACTATTAACATCCATGTGTGTGGCTTCGCAGTTGATAAGACTGGAATGAGGATCACAAAAAGAACATGGTTAGAATCCCAACAAAACCAGAATTTAGGTAATTTTTCTGCATGTAAATTACCTTGTTGGTGTTAGTGGGAGGATTCACATACCCAATTGGATAGTCGAGTGACTGAATGTCAATCAATAAAACAAAATATATGTTTAAAAAAAAGATTTTGGTGCATTATATCTGCCTATGAGAAAAGCATAACAACTATCGGTCCGAGTACTAATGTAGATATGATGATGAATCTCAGAATCTTTGGCCCTAAAACAGAGCAGAATGGATATAGAGGAATCGTGTAGCCTACACAATTTAGTTTGGGATTGAAACACAGTTGATATAAAACCAAAATATTCATAAAACAAAGAAATTCGTGATCTCTTTAGCATGGTTAGACACTAGCCTGAACTCCTTAGCTACTTATCAATCAATTCCTAAAAATCATTTCCTCCCTAAATTCTAGCGATGCAGTTCATCCTTCAAAGCAGATAAATTTCCGACTGCTCAATTTGATCAGTAGTAGAACTGAGTAAGCAATTCAAACTTGACAATTTTAATAAATCGAACAATGTATGATTAACGGAAAAATACTCCGGTGTTGAGAGAATACTCACTTGTCTAATGGAATCCATACAACACTTGATCACATCAACCGTAGCCATAGTTCCTCTCACGCGATGTAGCCGGTGCCGGAGCAAGATATATTTCCGGCGACGGAATTCCGGCGTATTTCACTTCAATCACTGTACGATGGCCCGGATCAACTGGATGGTGAATGCAGGCTGCAGCATAATCACGGACCCGCTGGGCTTCCAGTGGGCTCTCTCTTGTGATTTGGGAAAAAGATGCTCTATTTAATGAATAGACAACTTTAATGAAGTTTTTAAAGTTTAGTCGCATCAAAAATCAAATTGGTCTAAAGTTTTAAACTTGAAATATACAAGTTCGAAGTTGGATATAGTAACGGAAAATTAGACAAAAGTTCGACTTTAAAAATTAACGTGTCAAACTTGAATCGTTTCGGATGAATAATAAATCAAAAAACTCGAAATATTGAGAGGAGATCACATCTAAACTTTGGAACTGTTTAGAGGGTATTTGAACTAGTTGGGTTTGAAAAAAATCGATCTATAATGTATACTTTTGTTGTATCAACATTATTAGATATATACACATCTTAGAGACATACTTATACATCATTTATATACGATTATACACTATTTATGCAATATCGATACATTATATATATATATATATATATATATATATATATATAAGAGCTTTGTACTTGCAGAACAAGGGGTTGTGTCATGTGATGTTTTGATGTTCAGTTAATTTGACGCAACATCAGTGCTTGATTTTTCTTCTTTGGAATTTTAAAGAATTCCCAACAATGTTCGTGATCAAGTATTTTCAGTAAGATTTCCAACGATTCTACGCAGAATTTGTATCACTGTTAGTTCACATATTCTTGCAGAATTATGTATCTCAATACTTTTGCATTAAAGATAACTAAATTGCTTATAGAAGATTGATAACTAGACAAATGATGACCATATCTAGATCCACATTATGATGTATTATCAGATAGATGCTGGCAATTTGTGCCATTTGGCAATCCTTCACAAAGTAAGAGTAAGGTTGCGTCCCTCTACCTTTCTTCACTTAAGTTTCGAGTTTTCGTCCAAATATATACATTTACCTCTCTCAGAAACAAGAAATCCCAACATGCAAGGGATTAAAGTTTACATTGAATTTCAGGATCATCTGTACAGTAAACTCTTATTCCATCATGTAATTACAGGATATGAGTTTGCAGTTATAAAGCCATTAAAGCTGAAGAAAGTATAGAGTCTATACAGCAAACAATATATGATCGGCCACCTTCGCGCCAATCTTACCTTTCAATATGCACAAGAAAGCATGAGAAATAAACCAGAGTTCAGAAAAGCGTTTGCATCTTCTATATATGTCCAAGCCAGTTCCTGACAGAATGGTGAAATTCTAAGCAGAGAAACTAAGAAACTGGAAAAATTAAGGAACACATAAAGAATAGGCACGAAGTTCAAGAAATAAATGAAGACTGTTGAGGCTTGTGATCATAAACATGTCATGATATTTGTGTGGCTATAACATCAAGGATAAAACGGAAGTTCGACTTAAATTGTTTCTAAGTTTAGAAAGTTGTTATTGGAACAGACTAAAAAAAAATGTTGCCACATAAACTGGAATTGGGAGGGGGGGGGGGAGATCAGACAATCAGCATACACTCATAACTCATTCCCTTCACTCTCATAAGAAAATGGATCTTGGACCTAACTCAACCCCAAAAAGCTAGCTCAAGAGGTGAGGATTTCCCAAATCAAATTAAAGAGACCACTCATTCCTTAAAGGGCCGCGATGTGGGACTCTTTCAGAACTCTAAAAACCGAAGGAAGAGGGGAGGAGACAAATAAATAAACTTGTACATTGAAAGAAATAAAGAATTTACCTCAAGAGTTTCACAGATGCTGTTGCTACTTTGTCATTTTAACAATTGTTTCCCACTTGGAATCACTAGGTAGTGGCTTAGAAGACTGGTTATTAGGATTTAGTCCTGTCCCGATATAACCCCGTGAAGATGCATTCTTTGTGGATAAAGAAGGCAAAGTGCGGCAAAGCCAGGAATCTGATGGAGATTTCGGTAAAGGTGGTGGAGCAAGAAACTCTGGGTGCACTTTGCATGAGTTCTCTAACTTTTCTCTTCTCGGAATTGGCTTTCTGTTTTTTTCTACGCCATCACTGTCAGACTTTTCTAAGGTCATTGCATCTTGGTAACAATCTTGAGCTTGACCGGTAGATGTCCGTGTTTTCATCTCCCTTCCATTGTTCAGTTTTTCCGCTGAACATGGTGGATTGAAGTCAGCTTTCCTTTGAAGATATGGCTTTAATGAAGTCTCAGACGAATAAAGTGAAGAATCTACAAATGGTTTTTGTTTTATCATCTGTTCAAGTATCTCAACATCCTCGTGTTGCAACTTAGATGGTTTTTTATCTAGAGAACATGATATCTTAACTGACGAATCCGTTTTATGCACAATATCTATGTACAGAGTTTTCTCTACAGAAGGAGTTAAAACATCTACTTCCCTGCTATTGTTCTGATCAGACAAGCACTTGAGCTCGGGATTATTTTCTTCCGCGTTCGTGTCAAGCACTGTCATATTATTGTAAGGTTCATTGGCATAAGTTGAATAGGTCCTGCCCTTAACATCGTTCTTATCCTCATGTACCTGAGTTGTTATGGATCCAACGACAGACTTTTGCTCACTTACATCAGATGTTGACCGCTGTAAAAGATAACAAGAATTATGATTATAGTTTAGTCAAAGTAAATCTAGGCAAGAGAGTTAGCACAACGTGAGTGGATCAAGCAAAGAAATGAGTGCCAGGAAGAGAAGAATGGAAGTTCATACCTCATTTTCTGTTCCGCTAAAAGAAGTAGTAGAAAAGGATCCAGTTTGTGTTCTACTGACAGGAGAGACGGGTATTCGAGGTCTAGCACTCATTGCAGGTACAGGATTTAGAAGACGAAAAGAACTTTTCAAGCAAAAATGAGGCAACAATCCACAAATATTAGTAGATAAATTTCCACTTTCATAACAGTCATCATCACTTTCTTCTTCTTCTTCTTTATAATCACGAGCTTGGGAATGATAAAGTGTAAAACTAGGTCCGTAGCGCAACTGAGGCTGTCTATCCCCATTTATTATATTCTTCGTCTGTCTTCGTTGATCCTCGACAGGTGGTTGCTTCTTGCGGACATAGTAAGGTGTTTCTGAAGTCTTGTCTGAAGTCATTGCCTTAGCTGCTGGCAGAAATCGACCCATCATGAAATCCTTAGTCTGCGGATTTGTTGAAGAAGTTCGAGACTGTTTTGCATTCAGCTCATCAAATTCACTTAATCCACTTACACTACAATTTAGGAAGGATGATCCAGTTCTTGAAAGTGTATCCAGGGCATCCAAATAGGCATCATCATCATCCTCCGATTCGATCCTTTCCTTATCGTGCATCATCTCTTTTGAACCGTCAAAACTCTCAATCTTCTTTACATTTTCATCTGAAGAAGTGCAACTCAGCATGGTATTTTGAAATTTTCCTGTTTGATCGAAATCCTGGTGATCTCTTAACTTCCACCCAGGTGGAAGCTTTGGTGCGGTAGGAGGTTTTTCCGTGAAATGAGTTTGTGGTCTGCTCTCATCCTTTGGCCTTCCGGGGGTCTGTTCCCAGAGGAAAGGAACAGTTCCTGGCTTTACCACTAAGCCTGAGCTCAGTTCTGATTTGTAATGAGGAGGATGTGTCATAGTGGGAAAGGAATTGTCAAATTTCTTTTTCTCATCTCTCTGGGAAATCATTGCCGGAGAGATTCGTCTCACTGACAAAAGAGGTTGATTAAACTTCAATTGCTTGCCCTCCATGAGATGATTTGGCACCGCCTTATTTCTGCACACTCAACACTCAAATTGTGAATATTTCTTCAATGTATCACAACAACAAAACGATAACGTAACAGGGGCCAGCTGATCGATGATGTTACGCCAGTGCCTTCATTTTTAACTATAACAACAAACTAGCATCTATTAAGTCCTAATAGAAATGATGTTGTGTGTACTCAAAGCTTAGATTGATTCTATGTAAATAGAGATGGATTTAAAAAAACGAAACCACTTTCACTTTCCATAACAAAATGAAAGAAAGTCACATATTCCTGAAATCTCGCTACCTCTCGGCCCCTACTTGCTTATTCACAATTACTATCAACAAATATCAGAAACATTTTTCTGGAGAACTCCATGGGGAAACCTTGAGTAAATAGTTCAAAGTGAAACACACTTTTAGATCGATAAGAGTGTCTTAAACTATGTTGCTGAAGACACTCTTCAAATATACCGGAAAGTGTGTCTCGGATCCTCTAAAAGTAATTCATTTTTGGAGGATTTGATAAGGGTACGGCAGAAGAGTCCAAGCAACATACGTCGGTCATCAGAACGATTCCATTGGCCAATAACAATTAGATTGAAGAGGAAAGGAGGTGAAGAGAAACATACATTTTACAAGCCTAACTATAAATCTTGAGGACATCATTCATTCATAAATGCGATTAAGACACTTCTCATATTCGGACTATCAAGATCGACTTGATGGTGGGATCCAAGTAGATAAATCTTTTACGGTAAACTCCACCCCATCAAACCTCCTACCTGATAGTTTTACTCGAACTTCCAACCAAGGTGCTCCCAGAAGCGGAGCTAGGATTTTGAGTTCATGAGTTCTAGACTCTAGAAAAGGCACCTTACTAGGTTTTCAATAAACTAATGTACACATATTAAGTAGATTTTTAAACACAAATACAAGGTCTAGCCAAAACTACTGAGTTCTACATGACTTGTAGCCCGAGTTCCAAATTACTTAGAATCAACTATATGACTCCATTTATGTCCAATTCATTTCAAAACAAAATACTTTTGGCTTTTCTTTAACATTATCATATAACTATATTGACATTACAAATCTTTAACCAGAAACAAGTAAAGAGACTACATAATTTTCATTTGCAAAATCAAGAAAATTAATTTGGATAGCCATTTAGAATCTAAACTTTTAACAACCATATATTTTCCTTCAAATAACAGGCCAACTTCTCCAAACTCCATAATCTCTATTTCCTAGCACAACATAACTCACAGAAGAAAATTTTGAGCTTTTGCAAAAATTAGTTTTGCTTTTAAAAAAAAGTGTTTGTTTCAACTGTTTTTTGAAGGAAAAAAAAAAGTTACTATCTTTTTCCTACAAACTTTGTTGTAACTTTTCCCAAAAAAAAAAGTTCAAATCAACACTTTATAGAAAAACCCAACAAATGTTCCTACAAACTTTGTTGTAACTTTTCCTTTAATAGCTTGATTATTAAGAAGATTGAAACTTGAAGAATTCTTGAAATTCAACTAAAAAATTACCTTTTTATTTTCAAATTCTTTTTTTTTTTGTAAAATCTTTCTTTAAGAGGATAGTACTAACCTCTTTTTCCAAAAAAAAAAAACCTTTCTGGAAAGGAAAAAAAATAATCTTACAAACTTTGTTGGAAAGATTGAAACTTGAAGAATTCTTGAAATTCAGCTACATAAGCCCAGAAAAAAAAAATATATCCAATGGAGCAGTAATAAGCATATAAATCCAGCAGAATTCTAAAAATTCTAAAAAAAAAAAACAGAGAAAAACAGCACATGCAATAACATAAATAAAAAATAAAACTGAGTAAAAAACACAGTGTACCTTTAGAAAATAGATGATCTTGACTTGAAATAATTCTTTACCTTGGCTGAATGATTGAATTTAAGTGTTTAAAATAACTATAATAAAAAAACAATTTCAGAAAAAAAAAAGTGAGAAATGAGATAAGAGAGAGAAACAGAAAGATTAGTTAAAGAATAAAGTTTTTTCGGATTCTCCAATTGAACAAGTTTTGAGCTTTGCTTCAATGAAAAAAATCCAATTTGCCTTTTTTAATAAAATAAAATAAAATAATAAAGTCTTGTAGTTAGTTAAGAAGAATCAATACGTTTCTTTTGACTAGCGTTTACTTCAGTTATTATGCATTTCAATTTGCCTCGTGATTAATAGGCCTAAATCATGTGATAACATTTATTTGACCGAAAATATCTAAATTTACTATGATAATAATAATAATAATATACTCATATTATTTAAGTTGAATATATTTGAGAAATAACATTTTTATTTTTACAACGTAAGAGGTAGGAATAAGGTAAACATTTTTTATATTATGAGTAAAACGTTCACAAGAAGAAAAATATTAACGATAAAATATTTCAAAGTTATTCACTTTTGTCCTCGTGTTATATATTTTTTGTCCATTTCTACTCTTTTAATTATAAATTTATCTCGTATTTATTTTTGTCATTAGCAAAATTCCAACATGAAACGGAAAACTTTAATTAAGTGTCTTCATTTGAGGGGGGGGAAAACAAATTAAGTTTACCCCTTGTCAACTTTATGGACTCACTTATATAATAAAAAATTTCTACGGAGTGTTAAATTAAACTGTTTTCATGTTAGAAAAAAGATAGCATTTAAATATTAGTAATAATAATTTAAAGGATGTTGATTTTTTTTTTAAAAAAAAATTACAAAATCTTTTTCTTTATTTAAAGAGTGTGGGGATGGGAGGAGAAGGGCCCTCATCCTCACAAAAGTCATCCTAGCTAGTCATTTTATATTTTTGTGACTCACCAACTTGTCCATTTAATCATTGATGTATTACTAATATTAATCATAAATATGTTATTCTTGAGTTTTTGGACACTTCATCATTCTACATGGTTTTGTGTAATAACTACACTTTTTGCCAAATAAAAAGGTCATCTTTTAATCCACAAACCGCTTTATAATAATTATTGACATTTTATTATAATAATAATTTGATTTTAAAAAAAATTTCTTATGTTATATATTATGTTTTGAGAAAAATGACAAAAATACTTCCGAACTATCATAAATGGTATGCAGATAGTCTCTGTCATGTTTTTAGGATATTGGTGTCCCTGCCGTCCAAAAACTAAAGCATATATGCCCTTTACTCTAACAGAAGACTAAATAGGGACGTGTGACGCAATCTTATCTGTCGATCCGATATTTAATAAATATCGGATCGGTGGATAAGATTATGACACATGTATGTCTGTTAGTATAAAGGGTATATATGCTCTAGTTTTTGGACGACAGGGGCACCAATGTCCCAAAAGTATGACGGAGTATCTGCATACCATTTATGATAGTTCAGGGGTATATTTGTCCTTTTCCCCTTATGATTTTTTTTTATTTATTATTTTAAAAATAAATTTTTATTTTTATTTATCACTTAACATATCAAAAAAAGATAATTATTTTTTCTTATGTGTTATCCTTAACATTAATTACTTATTCCTCAAAATATTATTCAAGATCTAACTAATTATTAATTAATAAGGATAATATTATAAAATAATTATATCAATAAATATATTTTTAATGAGTGTGTCAGATCCAAATGAATACTTCATCATCTACCTACATGGTTGTGTAATAATTAGGGAGACTATGTTTAAAATTAAGAGTATAAAAAAGTAGGAATATTGTCGGTGATTAAGGCATATGATTAGCCTTAAAAATGGATGTTATCCAATTTTTTGAGATTTTGTTATACGGTAGAAAATTTCATTGTCACTATCTTTTGAGTATACGCTAAATAATTTTGCTCATGTGCAATAGTTTGCGAATCAAATAAAAGATATAGCTCGTCTATGTAAATTAGTGTGATGAACTCGACTTAAAAAAAGTAGAAAAAAAAGAATCGATTAGAATACTATATGTCATAACAATGTCTCAATCAGTGGCGGACCCAAGATTTTCACGAAGTGGGTTCAAAATATAAAAAATAAAACTAAAATGTGGCAATAGGGATTCAAACTTGGGCTGGCTGGGAAAATTGAACCCTTTTCACCACTCTGCCAAGGGTCACACATGTGTTAGTGGGTTCAAAAGTTAATATATACATATAAAATTTTAAAAAACTGATCAAATATATATATATATATATAGTGTTATTTTTCAACGAAGTGGGTTCATATGAACCCACTTGACCCTCTGTAGGTCCGCCCTTGGTCTCAACGATCCTTATAGGTTACAAACGGGGTTCTTTTCGGAAATAGGTCACTAATTCTAATTAAAGAAATATTAGAAATTATAATCTTGGGGTAATATATTAGAACCCACCTCTAACATAAATAATTTAATGATTTTCTATAGATTTATTCTGATTCTAGCAAATATTCACAAATCACAACCAAACGATTTGACACATTCAATTTCTAATTTTATACTGAAATACCCCTTAGTTTTTGTAATTACGGAGAAATCACTTCTTCTTTTCTTGAGGCCTGATAAAAAAAATTATTTTTTTAAAAATAAATATTTTAAATTAGAAAAACACTTTTAACTTTTGCTATTGATTTTATTTCTAATAGTCTTGTTACAAAAATGTTCAAATTTTTTTTTCTTATATTACTCTTCGGCACAGATCTAAATTTTTAGGACCTCAAAAGAGGTATGCCCACCAAATGAAAAATTAGAAAAAATGAATAATTTTGCAAAATATGATAGTTTTCGAAAGTAATACGTAATTATTAATATTTTGAAAGAGTTTTTTGAATGTCATTTTCATGAAAATGAAAAGGAACAAAAGTCTTACCTCGTCACCAAAGATTTGACAGATCAAGAAAATAGAAGAAAATGAGTTGTGGAATCCAAAAGACAAGGAAGTATAATACAGTAAAACCTCGTTAAATTCATATTCGATAAATTGATAATCTCTTTAAGATAGTATTTTTTTTCAATTTCGACTTGAGCCAATGGAAAAAATTACTTAATTCGATAAACTAATAAGATAATATATTTTGAGAAGACTCCTATATAAATATATGATCCCATTAATATTATAAATTAATAATTCTTTAAAAGTACAAATATATCTAAGACAAGTTAGTGAAATGTGATTTTATTGTGTCTTGTGTTTTATTAAACTCTAAATCTAGTTGAAGTTCATCTCTACATTTTCTTATTGCATCCAAAAGTTTATGTGTTGTCTTTTCGAACTGCACCATAAAATTGTGAATAGTTCTAAATGCAATAAGTGTTTTCTTACGCGTAACTGATTCCAAAGGTATCATCTTCAACATTATTTTTCTATGATATCTACAATTTCTTCTAAGCTCTGAATCTCTCAACATGTATCATTTTCACCTGGGTAATCTAATAGGTTGTTGACGTCCATTTTATTGGGGTAACCGAGATCATTATTCATGATCTCAAGTTCATGAATGACGTTTTTACAAGTGGATTTATTCAAATTTTCTGAGATTTCATCCTCCGAACAAATTTTGCAGTATCGAAAATAATTTGCTATGGTCTCTTGTTGAACATTTGTCATCCAAGCCGGGATTGCAAACTTAATAACATCCAAAACATTAATCTTTTATGGATTAGTTTATCCTACTTTATAGCCTTTTAATATTCTACGATAAAATATGTTGCAATAATACATGTTGCAAGCTCTTATTATCCCAATATCACAAGGTTGAATCTCAAAATACTCTTTAAATTAATAAATATTAATTTATCGATTAAAGAATATCCCTACAAAATAATAATATTTTTTAGTCTCAGCTATATTAATCTAGTTTTACTATATTACTAAAAGAATTGGTCATTTTCTTTTAATTAATGTATATACATTCGTTTTTGGGATATAATACTAATAATAATATCATATTTAATAGCCAAGGGCATATATGAGCCGACCCCGATCAAGAACTTCTTCATCATAGGCCAACCCCGATCAACCTCAAGGGCCAAGGACACATATGAGTTGAGCTTATAAGCCCTAGTTTTAAATGAGCTTGAAAAAATCTTATCCCAACCCTACCACAATAACGGATTGGGTTGGGCTAAACCCATTTTGACGGCTCTAATTGTATTACTAAAATAATTGGTCATTTTCTTTTAATTAATGTGTATAATTCATTTTTTTGGGTATATAATAACAACAACAACATATTTAATGGAGTTTCACGAGTAAAATTTGAAAAGAATAAAATATATATGCAGATCTTACTCCTATCTACGTGGGTACAAAGGCTGTAATATACCCTCGGCTTGACATGCAAGAACTTCTTCATCATATCTTTTGCCCCTACAAATACATTATGGGTGTACCATGTTCGGTAGAATGAAAATATTATTCATAAAGATACTTAACAGACGATTATTTGTCATTGATGTTCTTATTGTTGTAGGCTACACACAATTGCAATACCCTATCATAACAAAGGAATATTAGCTGATACTACTAACGATAATTTTACGTGAACGATAATCATTGATCATAATATTTTAGAGCTCAAATAACGTTTTTCTATTGGTTGTTAGACATTTATTTGTGTAACCTATTAATAATAGTTTTATTTAACCAAAAATAAATAAATAATAGTTTTAACACCATTGTTAGACATTGATACTAGGCAATACAAAAGCAACACACTCTTAATACGATATGGAAGCAATCCCCAACAATATATATTACTTTAAGATCATCGAATTGAGGGCAACAACCATTATCAGAGATCTGCCGCTGCATCCGACTTTATTTACTTGCTTATTTTTCTTTAACAAAATATATTAATTGTTAAAAAATAAATATAACAAATTAAATTAAGACGCATTTCTTTGAATTCTATATAAATTCAACGATACTATTTTCCTAGCAAACAAAATTGTCATGCATTTTTTTGACTATTATTCTCAAACACTTATTAATTTAATCAATTTTGAAAAATTCGAATTAAATAATTAGTGATAGTACAAACAAAAAATTCATACATCAAAATATTTCAAATATAGTACTTAAAAATAAAACGTACGTAAGCGGATATTCGGAATACAAAAATACTATTCGGAGTACTGTATTACTCTCTCTCTCTCTCTTCCTCTGCCGTTTCAGTTTGCCTGGTTTGCATCAACTCTATTTCTCTCTCTTCATTCTTCACTCTTCACGATATGTAACGATTCAAATGCTATTTGCCCATTGCTACTCTATTACCTTCAGATTTTCACTTCCTTAGGATCTGCTGGGTTCCGGTAAACTCTCCGAGCACACTTTTGTTAATTGCCTTTACTTACTTCGATTTTTTCGTAAATAGTTACATTATATGCGCGCATTTCTGTATATTGTAGCTCAGTTTTTGTACAATTCTGGTGCTAAATGTTACTCCGTCCTCTCCGTCCCAACTGATACAGTATTGGCTTTAGAGGGAGTAATATTTCCCCAATGCGGTGCGTGCTAAATGCTACTCCTCCGCGCCTTACTAATTTACGTGACACTTTTTATTTTTCGAGATTCGAACTATATAATTTATCTTGTTCGACATTAGAAAAATTGCAACTTATAGTACTCCGAGTATAGTTTTTGAATATCTAAATTTTAAGTTGATATAATCTAATTCAGCCTCAAATATTAGTCAAATTGACTTTTAGGAAGTGAAAAATGCCATATAAATTGGAATGGAGGGAGTAATATTAAGGGTTGTTTGGTAGCTGGTTAGAATTATGCATGTATTAGTTAAACGCATATTAGTTATGCTGGTATTAGCTGTTCCATCTTCTACCTTGCATAAGATTAATACACCAATTCCCTCATAACTTATACATCTATTAGTTATGAAGATTTTTAAATTACAAATCAAACGTCATATTAATTTTATACATGTATAATTTATTTCCTAATTAGCTACTAAACATTGTGTAACTTATGCAAAAATTAGTACATGAATAAGTTGCTTCTTTACTAGCTACCAAACGGGGGTCGTTTGGTTGTTGGTTAGAGTTATGTATGTATTAGCAATGCATAGATTAGTTATGAGAGAATCTATGCATTATTTTATGTAGATATTAGTTATGTAGGGTTTAGCTATTTTATGTATTACTTATTTCATTCTATCGTGCATAAAATAATATATAGATTCCCTCAACTCATACATGTATTAGTTATGCGGATTTCTAAATTGCAAACCAACCACTGTATCAATTTTATATATGAATAACTTACCTCTTAACCAGCTACCAAACGTAGTATTACTTATGAAGGATTTAATACATGCATAACTCACCTCCAAACCAGTTACCAAATGACCCCTTAGTCTATGTATATTAGTGTCTGGATTACAGCTGTATTTGTGCTGAAATTTACTGTTTGCCAGTTTGTGGAAAATGAATTGGTGATCAAGCTGTTAGCTTGTGTGCAGCACTTGAAGTTAGAACCTAGATGATCTTAAGTTTGGTGATGGAGGGTATAGTTACACTGTAGTAATGAATTGGTGATCAAGCTGGGACATTGCGTTTTAATCGTCATATTTTTCATAGCATCCTTTAACTCTATCGGCCTAATTCTGTGAGTGTAGTTAATGTTTCCGTCAGTGAGATGTATGGAGATCCAAAATGTTGTTTTTGTGGTCCGTATTAAACGATTAATCAAAATAGCCTCTTTATCTCTTTTTGATCTCATTATCTCCTTTCAACACTTGTTGAGATTTGTCTTTAATACATTTCACCTAGATTAGGTCCTTCTCCTCTTAATACATTGCCCAACCTTTTTACTTGAAGAAAAAAGTACCAAGATCTGTAGATACTAGATAGAGAAGTAATTCAAACTCGATCATTTAGCTTAATCCCACAAGTAGGGCGTAGGGAGAGTAGGATGTACGACTGTACGTAGTCCCTACCCCTACCTTTGTGGCAGTAGAGAGGCTGTTGCTCATAGATCCTCGGCTAAAAAAAAAAAGAAATCTAAGTAGGGTTGCAAGAAAAAAATAATATGAAACACAATAGCAAGAAACAAAGCAGGATACCAAGACATGCTAGAAAGAGAAAAAAGAACGACAACAAAATGGCAAGATAGACACAAGCAAAGAAACAACAGGTAACAATAAAAATGAAGTTGAAGATACTACGCAAGTACTAAATAGGAATACTACTGATAAGGAGAAAAGGGGAAGAGATAGCCCCCTATCTCCGCCGCATAAAGGTGCTACAACGGTCAATTACCCACTAATAAAGGGGAAGAGATAGCCCCCTATCTCCGCCGCATAAAGGTGCTACAACGGTCAATTACCCACTAATCTTCTACCCTAATTCTCGATATCCAAACCTTTCTATCTAGGATCATGTCTCAGTAAACCATAGGCGTGCCATGTCTTGCTATATCACCTCCACTAGTTCTTCTTCAACCTACCTCTACCTCTCTTGGCACTCTCTATAGCCAACCTCTCACACCTCCTCACTGGTGCAAGCGGCCACATCTTCACGTGCCCAAAGGCAAACAGAAACGGGCTAAGAGTTGAACCTTGGTGCAACCCCACCACAATTTAAAAGTATTCCGAGTCACCTCCAGTATTCTTATGGGTCTTGGCACCATCATACATGTTCATGTCCTTAGTTTCCCAAATATATGCCACCGGTACACCTCTAGGCTCCAAACATCTCCATAGAACCTCCTTAGGGACTTTGTCATACGCAAGTCATTCTTCCTATCCTGTACTGCTCCGACGGTCTCCTTACAAGGTAAATGAATGACTTCTGTAGATGACCGCCCTGACATGAATCCAAATTGGTTCTCGGAGATGACCATACCCCTCCTCATCCTCATCTCTATGACCCTCTCCCAAACTTTCATAGTGTGCTTTAGTAGCTTGATACCCCTATAGTGGTTGCAAGTTTGGATATCACCTTGTTCTTGTACAACGGGATAATTATACTCCACCTCCATTCTTCCAACATTCTAGTCGTCCTGAAAATCACATTAAAAGTATAAGGTTATGAGTTTTTAATTGCTTTCATTGTACTGGTTAGGAAAAAGCGTGTTGAATTATGTAGGTTTTGAGCTTTTGATTGCTGTGGACCTGACAATTTTATTCTTATAAGGACTACTCTTCATAAGTAGTAGAGCGTCTGTTTTAGTAATCTGATACTTGAAATAGTGATTAATTCTCTACTTTTGTTATTGCCCCTTATTTCTCTCTTCTTTTCATTTTCCTATTTTCTACATTTATTTTTGAGGGGAAGGGTGTGTCCAAGGCTTTAGTGAGTTCTTCTGCAGCGTTCCTGACTACAGCCCTGCTTCTTTTGAGTGCATGCAATACATTAAAAGGAATTATAGATAGTCTTTCGCTGAAGAAACACATCAATTTGAGTCAACCAATTCTTACTTTGCAGGTCCATGGCATCAGCTTTGCACAGATCAAGTAGAAGAAGCTGTTAGATCATGATATTTTGTCTTAAACCATATGTGAAATTGATAAGCTCCTTTATGGGGTAGGAGTGGTACGAGATGGTATTAAAATTCAACTATCTATGGACATGGAAGAGATACCAGATGAAGTTGGGCTTCTAGAGCATAGATACCCAAGTACTGCATGGTGGCCTTCAGAATTTGCTGAGAAGTTTGGATCCGTTTCACTTGATGGCAAAGAAGAAATTATGAGGAATCAGGAACTAACTGAAAGAGAATATAATGCGTTGTCCTCTCAGACAGCTTCCCAGATTTTCTGGAAAACTGGAACACTTTCTGAACCAATACCAAATGGTTTCTACTCTGTTGTTCCTGTGAGTGCTGAAACTAATGATTCTTTGTATGGTTGCTTGTATTGCGATATTCATTCTATTAAAAACTATTTTTGCTATCTAAGATCTGAATGGATTGAATATTAACCGCATACAGCTGATGCACTTCTAATAATAGATGCACTTATGATATGAGTTTTCTTAAAATCAGTAACTTACATGCCATGAAGGATAGGATGAGTAAAAGAAATATTGCATTGGCAGAATTTTCAGTAGTTCTTCCACATCTATATTATTTTATCCATTGATAAAAGGTATATTCATCTTAACCATTTTCCTGTTTTCGTTTTTAAATTCGTTTGAGGTGTAGGAAATCTTCAAGTTATCTACCTCATTTTTGCGAGTAGCTGAAGAGGTTCTTTTATCAAGTACTTGATCTAGGTTATTTATTATTGTTGAATAGATCACACTGATAAAGAAAGCTTGAAGGGGGTATAAAGAGCTTGCAGTCTGAAAAAATAGTTAGAACAATATCATGCCATAATCCTACTCTTTTAATTCTTTTTGGTAATGTTTAAGAGCTTTATATCATTTAAATTATGGTCAAATCCCAGTATCTAGAAATAAAAAAAAACAACTTAGATTTTAGATTGTAGGATTTTCTTTTTAATTGGAAAAGAAATTGTCTTCATTGATTGTGAGAAGTGCTAAGTAACTGCCATGTGTATCCATTCTGGTGATTTCATCCTTGTTTTGATTGCTGCTTACTGCCTTACGTCCAAATTGGCAAAAAATGAAATCAAAGGAAAATCAAACTTTGAGCTCATTGGGTATTTTATGGTCACAGACATAGTTATATAAATGAACTCCTAGATTTATGGTAATATGATTGAAGTGACTATTCCAAAACAAGCGCGTCGACACCTCTTTAGTTTCCAACAAAATGCGTTCTAACTGTTTGTTTCTATGCTGTTTCTTCGGTGACTTCTGATAAACTTCAAATAGGAGCTGTTAGTTCCTGTGCTCCATTTCTCCAGTTTTTCATGTCATAGAAGGTTTGAGGTGAACAGTGAGATTAAAATTTCTCATGTGTTCTACCTCATAAATAGAAAACTGAACTTCTCTGTAGTTTGAGAAATGGATATATGGTCCTTGTTGTAAATGGATATAAAAGTTTTTGTGCGTGGTGGTTGATCCATATGTTACAAATTCTAAATACCTTTGGAGGTTAATTAGAGTTGGTAAGGAGTTCAGGAAGGTTAGAACGTCAGTTTTTAGATTAAGGGTGAGATGAAAATGATCGTTTTCTTTTATGGAAAAGGTTAAATTACCCAGGAGGTGGAGAAATATCCTCAAATACAAGGAAATGTGTGATAGTAAGCTAAATAGATCCTGCCCATGTCTTTTAGAACTTTTAGGAGGAAATTTCAATTAACATGATCGTAAAGCCTTCTCAATGTCAAGTTTGTTGAGAATACCAAGGGTCTGCTATTTGATTCTAGAATCCACACACTCATTGGCTATCATGCCACATCCATGATTGTCTACCTTCAATAAAAGCCATTTGATGTTTATCCACCAGTTTATCAATCACTCTCTTGAGCCTTTCAGCAAGGAGCTTAGAAATAATTTTATACACACTCCCAGTCAGACTATAGGTCTGAAATCTTTTAAGACTTTTGGCACCATTTTTCTTGGGAATCAAGGCAACATAAGTTGCATTGAAACTCTTTTTAAAATTATCACTTCTGTGAAAGTTTCTGATAGTGTCCATCACATCCTTTTTCACAATTTCGCAGCAGCATTGGAAAAATCCCATAGAATATCCATCTGGGCCTGGAGTTTTGTCAGCAGCACATAACGGCCTGGAGTTTTTCAGCAGCACATAACTTTAAGCATTCCAACACCTCTTGTTATTCAAATTCTCTCTGCAACCAATCATTATCATCTTCCCTAATTATTGAGCCTTCTTGAAAGTTGAATAAAGGTCTCCAGTGTACTGTCTCAGAGTATAAATTCTTATAGATATCCACAATCTCTTCCTTGATTCTATCTGGATCAGGGATGGTCTCTCCATGAGCTTCTATGATGTCAATGTGATTAAATCCTTTATGACAAACCTTTTACTTGATCAAAAAAACTCTTACACTGCTACTTCTATTAGAAAAAACTCTGCTCTGAAGCTGTTATTAACTTATGTTTCCTCTTTTGAGGGAAGTTACTGCACTGGCTTGTTGCATGAATGGAAAATATTTGTTAACTTCACTATTGTAATTACTAATCTAGAGTATATATTTCCGTATGATTACAGTCTTCTCAAGGTCCATCAATTGCCTCGATTATAACTTGTTTGAATAATCTTGCCCTTTATATTTCCCAAGGGATATACCTAAAATCGACCTTTACATTTCTGTCAAGGACACATTTCTCTGGGTGTTATCTTTCCAGTGCCCTTCCTACTTTCTAGATCTTCTAATGTGGGTGCTGCTACAAAATTATGATAGTGTCCCATCCTGTATTTGGTGGACTATTTGGCTGAGAAGGAATCAGAGATGTTTTGAGAACAAGAGCTGCTCTATGGAGAAGATGAAGTTGAATTGTTTAGCTCTTTTCTATTTTTGGTGTAAACATGAATATCCTCATGAAGATGAGGATATCCTAGTATCTTAGAATTTTTAACGAGTTCATAGGAAAACAACAATACTTTTGTATTTCTGATTGTAAGTATTACTGGAATACGTCCTGAGTATTCCTTTGTTTATAATACAAGTTACCTTTTCTCAATAAAATTATGATAGGAAATTGCATTGGTAAAATTTTAATGTGTGCCCTCTTTTGCTTCTCCTATTTTGGCTCAGGAGAAAAGGCTAAAGGAACGTTTTGAAGACATTCCTACGTTGGATGAGCTTCATGCTTTAGAGATTGAGGGTTTTGGAGCAGATGTTATACTTGTGGATGCCAAGAAAGACAAAAAGCTTACAATGCTAAAGCAACTGATTGTTACACTGGTGAAAGGTTTGAACGCAAGTCCTGCAGCAATGATAAAAAAGATAGCTGGATTGGTGGGTGCTT